>APFE030071858.1:12923-75204 GCA_000404065.3 Pinus taeda
AAATAAGTGTTAAAAAGGTGGTCGTATTCACGGCCCAACACACCCCCACACCGAATATGTTGCATGTCCTCAAGCAACCCAAAGACAAAAACCCATGTGTTAACCAAGCAATAAAAAAATATGTTCATCTCAGCTCATGAAATGGATAGAACAAATGAATTCTTCCTTGATTAATGAATATTCAATTTTAGCAATCTTGATGGAGGCATAACAATGAAGTTGCAGCAAAATATGATATAAATGACAACAACCTTCATTAACTATTTTCCCAAAAACTACAAACCAGATTTTGTTGAAATGTGGTAAGTAAATTTTTAATATATAAATGCTTCTATGATCCAAAAATCAGATCGTTTTGATGCACGGATCATAAGATATAAACAAAATGGCTGTAGGTGAGAGTGCATGATTTCCGAAATTTTATGAACCAATTTAACTTGAAATGATCTGGGTTTGTATATTTTAATAATATGTCTGTGTTTCCTAGAGATCACAAGAATTGAGTTCATAGTTTTAAAAAAATATTATGGAAATCAATTTCTACACTAAAATTGTATGCCTTAAATGAGAAAGAAAATAGAAAACATCCATCATGCATAGCAATTCCTCCCCCGCTCTGAAAAATTAGCATGCCCTCATGCGATGCTAGAAAACAAATAGAGGTGGTTGCTACTATCTGTTGAAGTCTATGCTTGGTGTAAAACAACATGAAATAAGGGAGGTGTTGAGAATGAATAAGAATAACAATGGATGATAAAGAATATGAATGACATGGTCATAAGAAAGAAATCAATGAAAGCAACACTCCCCCAAACTGAAAGATGATATGCCGCTGAAAAAGGGGAAGTGGTAAAGATGTGGAATGAAGGATGATAAATAATGTTCAAAATGGATTTCGTTAAATTCTCATAAATTTGTAATAAATCAGAAAATTACGCTATTTTACCTCAAGTTTTACCTCCAAAAAGAAAAAATGTGGAATGACATTTATGTACTGGCAGTTGTTGAAGCTGACGTAGGCAGAGTTGGTGCTGAAAGTAATGCAAAAGGTGGAATCCAGGTAAGCACATCATGTCTGAAGAATTGTTCACATTCACAAGTTGCTCGAGCCTCTTCTATTAATTGCAATAGTGTGGTTATGTTGTGAATAGAGTTTCTCCCCATACTTGTTGTCTGCTTGTAAACAAATCACGATGTTGCATCCAATGTCCTTGAATCCACAGTGTTAGTTTTGAATAACAACAGATAAGATGCATGCAAAAATTTCAATCATAAAAACTTTTGTATACATGTAATACTGATATGTTGTCAAAGCAACAAGTTATGGCAGAGTGTAATAATCATATCGCATGCTATCCCATAATGCATACATTCCCCCCTCCAATTGGAAAAGGTATTCCATGATCATAAAGCATATGAAAAGTGTTGTGCTGACGACAAGGCAAGGGAATGAACAATACAACAGTAAATGAAGCAAAGTACACATATCAATGATAGGACAGTGAGAGTTATGGTTATAATGAAAGCAAAGTGTATAAAGATAGTTATGAAAAAAAGATAAGACGCTTGGGATTGATGATAAGTTATGAAAAAGAGAAAAATGACAACAATATGCCAAAAAGATGCTTTGCTGACTGTATTCTAGTTGAAAAATGATGTGATTGATCATAAAACAATTTCGCATGCATAAAGGTTCAAAATAAGGAAAATTAAGGAAATAACTTCTCTGATAAAAAGAAAAAATAAGAAAAGGGTTTTATAATGATAATTGACGATAAAATATAACTTCAATACCATAAGCAGAGCCTCTACTACTAGCAGGCGTCCATAGCCTCGACAGGGTTGCTTTTTAACCCATATGAGCCAGGATCCTCAATTTATAAATGGAGAATCCCAGTGCTGTTCTACAAAAGAGATCAATGTGCTGGCGTGGTAACCAGATAACCACACTGCCATTCACCGAGATGTAGCAAAAGTGATCAGGCCGGCTCGTGATGAGACCTCCTGTTCCAAGGATAATTTAGCTCTCCAATGGATCATAACCCTAGTGTGGTAGCCATAATGGGAATGTCACTTTGTTATAGCCTTATGAACATGGTAGGATGGCTCGTAATGAAACCCCCTATTCTCCATTTGTGAATAAAATTTTGTTGTTATTGCACATTTTTATGATAAAAAGAGGGAGGCTCAGTACTCCTTAAGAGTAGGGATGGTGGAAGAAGTTGAACATGTCAATAGAAAAAAATATACCCATAATCTCATTTATTACAGACAGAGAAGATTATAACCAGGAAGGGTGGAAGCAACATGGTATTAAGATGATAAATCAATATCATGTTCAACAGAAAACAATGCAGTAAAGTAGTATATAAATAATTTTGTCCTTTTTGAAAAGAATCTATCATCAAGGAGTTGTCATGTTAAGGATCATAACGTCACTGATAATAACTCGCTTCAAAAGAATCCATAATTCTTGTCCTCATAAAAGTAGTGTACTTCATGCCATGAAAAAGAATCAGTAAAATGTGGTTGAGATGAACTAGAAATAATCCCACAAGAGGAAGGAAGGGTTGCTCTCGAAAATAATCCCAAAGTGTTGCTTCTTTGAAGGAACAGCAAAAACACTCAAAAAAAGTGTTGTTCCTTGTAGGGAACAATAAAAGAAATGCATACCAAAAAGCAAAAATATACACAAAAAAGTGTGAAAATGCAAATGCCGTTCCTTTCGAAAAAGGAACAACAAAAACACTAAAAAAAAGTGTTGTTCCTTGTAGGGAACAACAAAGGAAATGCACACCAAAAAGCAAAAAAACACACAAAAAAGTGTGAAAATGCAAATGTCGTTCTTTTGGAAAAAGGAACAGCAAAAACTGAAAGTGTCGTTCCTTTAGAAAAGGAACAGCAAAAACGCAAGTGTCGTTCCTTTGGAAAAGGAACAACAAAAAAAGTGTCGTTCATTTGGAAAAGGAACAGTAAAAACGCAAGTGTCGTTTATTTGGAAAATGAACAATAAAATGAAAAGTGTCGTTTTTTTGGAAAAGGAACAACAAAAACGAAAAGTGTTGTCATTTTGAAAAGGAACAACAAAAAACACAAGTGTCGTTACTTTAGAAAATGAATAACAAAAATGAAAAGTGTCGTTCCTTTGGAAAAGGAACAACAAAAATAAAAAATGTCGTTCATTTGCAAAAGGAACAACAAAAAACGCAAGTGCCCTTCCTTTGGAAAAGGAACAGCAAAAACGCAAGTGCCGTTCCTTTGAAAAAGGAACAACAAAAATGAAAACTGCAGAAGTGTTGTTCCATTCAAAAAGGAACAGCAAAACGTGGAAGTGCAGAAGTGTTGTTCCATTCGGAAAGGAACAGCAAAATGTGAAAGTGCATAAGTGTTGTTCCATTCAAAAAGGAACAAGAAAACGTTAAAGTGCAGAAGTGTTGTTCCATTTCGAAAAAGAATAGCAAAACGTGTTGTTCTATTTCGAAAAGGAACAACAAAACGTGAAAAAAGAACAACGAAATAGACAATCATAAAATGCAAACATGCAAAAAACAAATTAGCTGTTCACAACATTGATGCTGAAGATATGTTACAATTTGAATGAAGCAACACCTGAAACACAAAATATAAAAGAAATCAAAAAAGAAACAACATTTTAGTTAAAAAAACAATATGTAATTAAGTAAATTAAGTTACAACAACTATGATGTTATGTAAAAAAATAATCTCTTTGAAAAATGTTTTGGCAGCAGTGATAAGACATAAATCTTCAAATGAAAATCAATTCTTCATTACTTCTATTATGAATCCGTTGGGTAATTAATTAGATGAAATTCCTTTTTTTCATTAAAATTTCTTTCAAGAACCACTTGTCCATAAATTGACCTTCTTTTTCTCCTAGGACCTGCCAAAAACGAGTATCTACCTGCGATAAAACATTAAATCATGGAGAAAGAGAGGTGTGCGGGCTCCCCTAATCCAAGAATTATGCAAAAAAGCTAACAAGTAGTTACTCTGTAGAACAAATCCACGGAGAAAATAACAAAGTAAAATTTATCTGTCACTTGTGGGAGAGCAGTGGCCAATCATGCTAACCTGTAGTGTTTTAATTACAACTTCTTTGTTTTTCGTCGAAATTGAGTGATTCCAAAGCCAAATGAGAGCTAATTAAAAGTTTTATCTCTAGTAAAAATAGGTTTTAAATATTCAATGATATGATATGTCAATTTTAGTTAGAACAACCTGCATAACAGAGTCATTTTCGATTACCCGGCTTAGACCAACAATTGATATTTCAAGCATAATTTTTTTTGTTTGGTGTCAGATTCGAATGATTCAAATTGGAAATTAAATTAGATTCATTTATTTATCTCCAATAGAAACAGGTTTTGAATATAAGAAAAATTGATAGGTCAAATATTGTAAAAAACAACCGGAAAGCCAGAGTTTTAAGAGTGCTGATTTACGATAGACAGTCAGTATTTTGATCATAACTTCCTCATACGATATCAAAAATGAGTGATTACAATTGAATTGGAAGCTAGATTCATAGGGGAATTTTTCATAGAAACAGGTTTTAAAAATTCATTCATTTAGTTCTCTAAAAACTGACTGTCCCAACTCTGTTCCTGAGTTGCCCTCTAGACATCCAATCAATGTTTTGGTTCTAACTTTTTCGTTTCAAATCCAAATTGAGTGATTCAAATTGGGTTGGAAAGTAGACATCAAGGGCTACTTAGAATAGAAAAATGTTTTAAAAATATTCCCTTTTGGTCCCTCAAAACATGACTGTCCCGGCTGTTTTTCCATAAATTTCATCAAGTCTGCAAGCCAAAAAATGATATTCAAGCATTTTTTCAAATTAGTGATAAAAATGAAAATGAGTGTTTGTAGAACTATTATCTCTATTATAAATCATCTAAATACACAAATGAATTAAAAAATTATCACCAATGTTGATTTGCATAGCATGTTGCAACAAAAAACAACTAGTTTTACATAAAAAAAAAAAGCAAAATGCATTTATTTATTCCTTTATTTATTTTATTTTCTACACTAACTTATTTTGATTTGAAAAATGAATATGACTACATATATGAGTACTTCCAGTGGAGCCATTTTCGAAATAAGGCTTGAAGTATACACATACCCAAATTTGAAAAATGCATATTAATGAAAATTAGGGTATGAGAAGCCAACTTCCCTTGAAAAAATGGTATAAAAAATTGTTGAAGCATAGAGTGATGTTGCAAACAAATGATGGAGTGAAACCAATCTTCAATCTATCCGTTACTTTCTTGATTTCTCATATCCATAAGATCATGAAGTTCTTGAGCTTTTAAAATAGCTTGTTGATACATACTATAAGAAACCTCATTTTCTTCCATAGCTTCTACAATTTTTGAATTTGAAACATTCTAAATCTCATTGTAAGTTTTCTCTAATGGCTCATGTGAGATAGAATGGGTGGGAAGGGTGCGTAAATTTGGCAGTTCAACATTGTAAGCATGTTGTACTGGTTTATTGTGGTGAGGGTGTGGAATTAATTGAGCAGGAAAATGTGTAAGGAATGGAGCATTGTGATGATGTGGTTGGTTGGGTTGAGTGGATAAATTTGATATACAAGCAGGATGTTGTGGAAGAGTTGGTGAAGAACATGGAGAATGTGCTTGTGCTACAATATTAGGGAGAGTAGTCATGCAATCATAAAGTGAACCATGCCAAACTTGTAGACAAGATTGATGGTTATATTGACATGGCTGCCCTAACACATTAGTATTCCATAATGGATTATGCAAGTAAGAGAATGAAGAGGAAGTGTTTTGAACCATACCTATTGACCTTGTTGCAGCTTCCCCATCTCTTTGATATGATACTTCCATCCTAGATAAGGAAGAGTAACCATCTATGGTATGCTCCTTTCGGTCATGAGTGAAAAACACTTCATCAAATTCTTGATTTTTATGAACCTACAATGCATCCATTTTTGCATTTAGAGAGCTAATAAAATCAACTTTAAAATTTTCAAATAAAGCATTGGTTTCAACTCTTATGTCTCCTATTCTTGTAGCAGATTTGGAAAAGAAAGAACAAGCATCTCTAGAATTCTTACCAGCCTTGGAGATTCCTCTTGAATACCTTATGCACAATTCACAAACATCATCATATGACAACTGAAAAACATCACCTTTTCCTATCAGATTTAAGAGTTTTAAAAATTTATTTTTGATTCCTTTAAGAAGGACTGTTTTTAAGATTTCTTTTTACAAATGCTTATATTTTGATTTTTGAAGGTTGTATTGAAATCGATCTACATAGTCCTCCAATCTTTCATCTTCCCCTTGTATCATACCGAAAATATCTTCATTGAATTTGCAATAGTCTTGGTACTTTTTCAAGAATATGTTCTTCATGTCCTCCCATGATTGGATGCAATTCCCACCTAGGCTTATGAACCATTGGAGAGCTGCTCCTTTTAGAGTAAGAGGAAACACTTTCAATCTTTGATCATTAGTACAATAATCGTATCCTCTACAAAGTATTTTGAACTCAAATAAGAATGTATCTGGATCTTCATTTGTCAAACCATGAAAATTTGGTAGTGAAGATGGGGGAATTATGTGCATTTGTGTCACTCCTCCTAGATCTTTGATAGGAAATTCAAAAGTAGAAATGTGAGCCATTTCTTACCATAATATAAGATGTTCTTCATGTGTTTTTTTTTAGGCTCCTTCTTCCAATGTTCCTGTCAATCAGTTAGTGAAATGGGTGGTGCTTACATCACCACTTGAGTGAAATCATGTGATTCGTTTTTCAAAATTTCTATTTTTTTCCTAGTCATTCACACAAAAATTCAAACATCTATTTCTACTCTAAGTTCTTTAATAGTTTTGTTGAAAAGCGGGTGGGGGAGCAGGGCTTTTACATGCTCCGTACATAGGTTCTTACCTTCCGTTTTTAATACCCAATCCTTTCCTAACAGACACTCATCGGATGCACACTACTCTTTTAAAAATGGGTACACTCTCCCCGGCAACGACGCCAAAATGTCGAGCGATAAAAAGGTGTCTTTTTAAATCCTAATTACCTTCACATTAATTGTCAACCCAGGGACGACTTTTTATTTCAAGAGTGTACTCAGTCTGAGGCGGCTATTTTCTCAATAGTAATGTTTTGCAGTGTATTGCGTAAAATGCAAAAGTAAATGAATGCTTGAAACAAAATCTAATTAGAACAGCAAGAAACTCAAATGCTCTGTAATTAAATCATTCACTCAAACAACCATCAATCGAGGATACAGTAGCAATAACTCATTCCTCTAGATATTGATGCAATTGAAATCAAACTAGAACAAGACAATCAATCTGGGAATGAGGAAGCAATAACCAATGTTCTCTGTAGTTGACAATCCTGCTTTAAATCAATTAAAATGAAATATAAATTGAACTAAAGCTGCTATTGAAAGTAAACTAGGAAAACAACTCTTTAAAAGCAAACTATTGCAATTAATCAACAGAAATGAACAACAAAGTAAATGGGCAGCAAACTGTAATTAAAGGAATCTGAACAACAAACTCTAATTAATGGAAATGAACAACAACAAAGCCAAATTAATAGCAATCTTTACTCTAAGAATAAATCGGACAACACACGGAAATAGAACAACATTGATTAATGATGGAATATGAAACAACACCGGAAAGTCAAATATAAATACACAATAACTTAACACACAACACACCTTAATAGTAATCTGATCTTGGTAATCCGATTATCAGTCTTAGTTATAAAGAATGCGACTGTATTTTGGAATGTAACAGTAACGTTCATAGATTTAGCAATCGCAAAGAAATATAATCTCTAAGATGAATTCAGTGATACCAATTAATAAGTGATACAACACGAATACGCTGTAACTGAACAACAATATATTCTGTAAGGATCAGCAACGTTATATCAATGATTAAAAGAACATCAATGTGTTACCAAGTCAAGATGAATCAATACGACATTCCTGTCATAGAGAACGATATTACTCAATTGAACATAAATCAAATATAACAGAACCGTGATATAAAATAATAGAACATACCAGATTACCAAATAAAGTTGATAATGAAAACCACGCATAAACCAAAGAGATAATACAGCAGCAGCAACGTACTCCACCAGAGGCTGGGCCCTTAGCCGCCAGCGGATGCTGCTGGGTTACTTCAGATGAACAGAATGAACAACAACTCCCAAATCATGTATTAATCATCAAATTGTAAAATCAATACAACAGTTGAAGCTCTGAGAATTACAACACGCAACAATCTCCTTTTCCTCCTATTCTATCATGAGTCCTTACTTCTAAATCTCTAATTCAAATCATAATTCTGAATCCTTAAGTCTCCATCTCTAAATTCATCATCCCTCTCCAAATTAATCATCCCCTTCTCTGATCTCTGTTCTCATTTAAATAGAGAGAGATCAGAGAGAAGTTACAACAAAGATAATTACAGCATGATTTCTATTACAAAATTGGATTGATTCTAACCAATTGATCAACAAGAAAATATATTCCCATTCAACTTTTAACAAGAGCAAGGCGAATTTGGTCTTTGCAGCTAAGATTTGGAGGACGACCGCAACAACAAATCTGAGAAAATCGTGCTCAAAGAAACCTGCGTTTCTCTCAGTACTAGCTGAATTTGGGCAAACCGTTCTTTACTAAAGTTAATTGGGTCCATTCTAGACAAAACCCATGTTCCATATTTTCCAGATTCGTCTTCATTTGCTAAGAATCTCAACCGCAAAACTGTCACTTCTTATTCTAGCGAATTTCTGAGTTGACACATTTAATGGTCAAATCTTCAATCTAGAAATTATCTTGGAGGTTAAAAATGGTGAATAATGTTAGAACTAATTTATTGAAACTATCATTGATAAAATCATTCATAATCATCAATTTATTAGAAATAAAGGAGAATAAATAATATTCATTCATAAGAGCATAAATCATTATAAAATAGAATTATATGATAAACCGTGATTAATAACAAGATAAAGAAAAGTAAAAATGGATGAAATAAGTGTTAAAAAGGTGGTCATATTCACGGCCCAAAAAAAGCGTTTGTTATAACCAAAATTAATTTAAATATTCTCTAAGTTAAAGAAGTAACAGGCAGGAGGCACAATGACCATTAGATCTTATAGATCAACGATCCAGATCCTTTAAATCGCATCGGAGAAAGTCCCTTGGCAAAATTGGAACCATCATTGAATCATAGCGATAGCGAAATGAGATTAAATCGTAGCCGTTAGATCTAGCATCAGAT
The DNA here is from genome assembly GCA_000404065.3 of Pinus taeda. Classification (NCBI taxonomy): domain Eukaryota; kingdom Viridiplantae; phylum Streptophyta; class Pinopsida; order Pinales; family Pinaceae; genus Pinus; species Pinus taeda. The sequence goes on from APFE030071858.1 coordinate 22,241, forward strand.
TAACGCCCTAGATGCGATCGGCGATCGCATGTCGGAGAGGTCAAAGGCGGACGGAAGAGCGATGGCTGATACGCCGATGGTGATATCGTTGATAAACAAATCGGCGATCAGGTAATCGGCATCGAAGTCGATCGACGATCGGGTTTCGGGATTGGAGATCGGTAAATGGAGATCAGCGCCGCGGAATGTTAAGGAGCAGACCCGTTGACAGTTCTAGTCACAGGCTTATAGTGTTTGAGATCCGAACAAAGGCTTCAGAGGGGGTTCTTTGTTATCTCGTGTAACCCGATATATGTGTGGCCGAGGAGTTTAAGGGCTAAAAGCATTGTCTAAAGCTCCCGATAGTTGAATGTAAGTCCATGGTTTAAAATGCTTAAAGCCTAGAATGCTTCCAATAGGCTTAGTGGGCCATAACCCACAACCCTCAAGATTGATTTTTAAAGGAAATAATTTTTTTTGGTTGTATACTTTAGTTAAATATTAAAGTCCTCCCTGCTACCACTTACCTCACCAAGCTCTCCTCTGATCTTGGTCTTTTGGCAAGCTCTATGGTTCTCTCCTCGAACCTCTTGCTGACTAACAATTCTACCAACACTTCTTTTGCTGGAATTGTTATCTCTAAGACAACTCTACCCACAGTCGCAACCTGCGGAGCTGTCTCAACAACTTCTACCCAACCGTAGTTGGAAATTGTTAATATAACTCAGGTAAATTATATATATATATATATATATATAATATATATATATATTATATATATATATATATATATATATATATATATATATATAATTGATCAAAATACCTTTCCCTAAACAAATTAATCTTGTGGCCTGTGGGTTATGGCCCATAAAGCCTATTGGAAGCATTCTTAGGCCTTAAGCCTTTAACCATGGACCATTCAACATTATCGGGCTCTCTTTTAAAATGTTGGAACCATATACATTATCGAAGCCACAAGTGTATCGGGATTTCCTTTAACTACCCTGGGTCTTGAAACTATCGGAAAACATTGAAACACGGGATTTACAAAGAAACCTCGCTCCAAGCATACATGCCGGACTTCAAATAATAATAAACCCACATTCATACTATCGGTGGGTCCGCTCCTTCGCTTTTGTCGTCTTACTGTCGTGTGGATAACGACAACAAAAGGTGAGAAGATTGCAGCAAACCTAGAGCATGGTGTGCTCATATGGTTCCATAGGAGAGAACCTGAAGGATGCCAAAAGACTGAGTGAGGAGAGCTTGGTGACGTATCATGTAGTAGAAGGAGACTGTTATTGCAAAGGTTTTGTTGCAGCTCACAAAAGACCATGAAGGCAGTTCAACTGAAGAATGCAGTGGGTAGAATTGCAAGGACAAGGAGAAGCATATGACCAGGAGGTCATAAATTTTTGTGCCTCGGGAGTCTGATGCAAGAGCATCCAGCACCCTTAGACAAAGAGAGGAATCCAAAGCAAAGAGAAGAGGATAATGTGGACCAGGGGAGCAAAACAGGGAAAAATCTGTTTTAAAACAGATTTAAAGGATGAAATAGATAAAGTCTTGAGGATACTTATTAATGAATTTTCCATGTGTTATATGCATGCATGTAATGAGAGCTTCAAGGGCTTTTTGTTAGAGGGTTGATCGGATCCTTCCATGATCCGATCCAACAATGCTTCCATATATATGTGTGGTTGAACCTGTGTGTTCAAGTGTTAAGAAGGGGGAGCAACCGATTGAGAACTGTGTAAACAAAGTGTATTCAAAATGTAGTCGAAGGAGTGATTTATTCCTAAGGTTGAAATGCATTAGGCTGTAATAGAAGTCTATATATAAATATAATGATAATACATGTGTTGTGTGTTTACAGCATGTCTGTGGAGTATGTTTCTTTCAATTATGTTATGTATATATGCACCGGTGGTTTAATGTTTTAATTTCCTATTTGTATGTGTGTGGATCAACCATCGATCACAATAGGATCGATGGCGATCAAATGAATGTTGTTATATGGGAGTCGTGATACGAATGCAGGTATGGCAGAGAACTGTGGCTTAAAGCACGGATTCCATCAAATGGTGGATGAATGTGAGCATGCATAGGAATGATATCGCGTCGGTGAAGTTATTTTATAAGTGATAGTTCCACAAGCGAATCCCCATTACACTAAGGATTAGCATAAAAACCCTTAGCGGATTCGAGAGTCCGGACTTGAAAAATTATAGAACTTGGTCTATACCCTGATCAGTTCTAGAAGATGGATCACAAATGGGCAAGTCAAAGGACCAGAGACAGTGGAATGGTGGAACGCTGATACACCGATAAATAAATTGGCAATGGAAAGTTGAGATGGTCGATAGCGATTTCATCGATGAACTGAGGGTCGATGAAGTGAGGTAGCTCATAAGCTCTGATCGATGATCAGAGCAATCACTGTCGGAGATTGGAGGATGAAGTGGCATGGCGGACTTGCGATAGAATAAAGCTGCGGACCCACCGATAGTTATTAAAGCAGGTGTATATGATTTGAAGTCTGGTATGTGTTCCAGAGCAAGGTTTTGTATGTTACCCTGTGTATTTTGAAATCAGTGTTTCCCGATAAATGTGTGGCTGAGGATTTTAAGGGCTAAAAGCGTTTGTTTAAAGCTCCTGATAGTTGAATGTAAGTCCATGGTTTAAAAGGCTTAAAGCCTAGAATGCTTTTGATAGGCTTAGTGGGACATAACCCATAGGCCTCAATATTGATTATTTAAAGGGAAGGGGATTTTGATTAAACCCCAAAATCTACATTCCCATCATTTACCTTCAACTACATTGTAAACACTCTATTCTCACAATCTTCTATCTATTACTATCTATCTCTACTGCTTTGCAAGACATTTGTCTTCATCATGCTTCTGCTCACCATTCCATGTGAAAATTTTCTAGCCAAGAAAGTGATCAAAACAAAAGTATACAACCAAAAAAATATACTTTTTGTTAAATAATTATTCAATGCACTATAAATATTAATAATTATTTATATACCTCTTGCTTCTTCTTCTTTCTCTCTGGAATCCTTCCTTTGCATGTAGAATCTTCGTCTGCTCTGATACCAAATGATGGAAATGAGACTTTGGGGGTTAATCCAAAATCCCATTTCCTTTAAAAATCAATCTTGAGGCCTGTGGGTTATGGCCCACTAAGCCTATCAGAAGCGTTCTAGGCTTTAAGCCTTTTAAACCACAGACTTACATTCAACTATCGAGAGCTTTAAACAAACGCTTTTAGCCCTTAAACTCCTCAGCCACACATATATCGGAAACACCGATTTCAAAATACATAGGGTAACATACAAAACCCCGCTCCGGAACACATACCGAACTTCAAATCATATACACCTGCTTTAATAACTATCGGCGGGTCCGTAGCTTTATTCTATTGCAAGTCCAGTGCCAATATTAATATACAAATATATTTATATTTATATGCGATTATAATATAAATATATCTTTGAACATATGCATGCATATAGAGCTTTAGGGCTTTTGTTGGAGCAAATCAAGGAGGTGATGTGATTGGATCCTTCATAGTGATCCGATCCAACAATATTTTCCATATAGATATATGTATCATGAACCTACGGGTTAAAAAGAGAGGAGAGGAGAGACAGAGTTATATAGTTAGAAATTGTGAATTCAGAGTGTTGCAATGTAGTCGAGAGGAGACTCTATTCTAAGGCTGAAATGCCTTAGATGTAATTATGTTGTGTTTATTATAATAAATATGTGTGTTGTGTTTACAACGTGTCTGTGTAATATGTGTCTTTTCAACTCTGTCTCGTATATATGCGTAAATGGTTTTTAATCCCGATTGCATGCATGTTGATCAACCATCGACCATTGTAGGGTCGATAGCGATCCAAAGATATATAATATATAAATATATATATTATATATATATATATATATATTATATATATATATATATTATATATATATATATATATATATATATATATCAATGTTATGTCGTTTGTGAAGACAGATATGGCAGAGAACTGTGTTCAAAGCAGAGTTTCCATTAAAATGGTGAGAATGCACAACGACCGTTGGATCGATATGATTAATGGTCCAAACCAAATATCGCATTGGCAGAATCCTCTTGGAACGATATCGGAACTGGCAGTTGGAACATGCGATTGCGATGGTCGATTAATCATCAACCGTCGTATCAAGAGTAGGATCGACGGTTGCGATCAAATCACAAGTCGCAAATTAGGAAGGCCAAGGGACGGTGGACTGCGACCACCGATATGCAATGGGCTGATACGCCGATGGCGATATCACCGATAAACTAATCAGTGATCGGGTAATCGGGGGTTGTACTGATCGACGATCAAAGCTCTGTTGAATCGGAGTTTCGGAGATTGAAGGTCTAGGCATTGGAACAACACTGGAGCAAGAGGAGACGGACCCGACGACAGAGATAGGTGTGGACTTATATTATTTGAAGTCTGGCCCATGGGTTCGTAGTGGGATTTTTTTGTTATCCCGTATAGTTCCGATATATAAGTGGCCGAGGGATCTAAGGCCTGAACGCATATGTTAAAGCTCCCGATAGTGTGGTGGCTCCGATTCTTGTATGGTCCATGGTTTTAAAGGCTTATAGACTTAATACACTTCCGATAGGCTTCGTGGGCCATAACCCATAGGCCTCAAGATCAATTTATTTAAGAGAAAGGGATTTTGATTAACCCCCAAAATCTCAATCCCATCATTTAGTATCAGAGTAGATGGTGGGCCCCAGTATTGCAGCAACAATGCTGCAACTCCTGGGACTCCCTTCTTTAACTTTATCAACCCGGTAGTTCGTAACAAACTTGGAAGCGACAGTGCTGTATGCACAAATACTAGCTCTTGCCGTAGCTGTCACTTGGTCAGCTGGCACGAGTCCACTAGGGGCTTAAGCCAACTTCTATGAGCTCTAAGAAAAAACTTTTTAACTGACAGATGAAAGCTAACTCAAAGGAATCTAATGTACTTGCAGAAAGAAACTGAAAAGCTGAAAGGAAATGCAAACCCTAGCAAACCCTAATTCTACCAGTTGGCCCTACTGAAGCGAAAAAGAGGATGCAAGCTACTGAAAGAGATGCCATTGACTTCTAGGAAGGTAAAATGCAAGTGTCTAAGTTATCATTATTTGAAGAAAACATCTTTTTGTATTTTTGAATAAGTTGTCAGAATTATCATGCATGTGCTTTCACTGTTTTTTATTGTGCAGAGGTGGATTAGCGAGAGGAAATGCTTGGAAGAGGTTGGGAAGGTTTAGAGAGGGCCTAAGGGGTCCCTAACACCCTTCTAGAGAGTTTCATAGAGTTTGGCTATCAAGAAACCTCATTCGTGAGCTTCTACAGGAAGTCTGCAGGGGTTCTACAGGATGTTATGGAATTTCTACAGGATGTTCTGCGATTTTCTACAGGATGTTCAGAAATGGGATTTTGGAGGATGGATGGATGAAGAAAGATGAAGGAGTGGGTATGGAGATAGGAAAGGGGTTTGAGGTGGCCCAGGGACTGGTGGATGGAGTTGAGAGAAGATGTAGATGGCTGGATTTGTTCAAAGAGGGCTGAAGCAATGCTGCACAAAAAGGTAGGGTTATGTGGGAAAAATGGCAAACGTGAGGCAAGAAACCAAGTTAGGGGACGGAGCAGATGGGCCTGATGGAGTTTGGGCGGATAGAGAAGTGGTACAGGTGCTCTGCAATTTGTGTTTCCAATTGAACCAACAAAGACTTGCAAGAAATCAAAGACCTAGTTATGCCAACCTAATCTGATCTAGCTAATAGTAAAGAGAATTAACAAAATATTTATTTGCAAGGAAACCATGTATATTAACTATGAAACAAAGCATTCAAAGATCTGAACATGTAACCAACTTCTACAAACTAAAATCGTACACTAGTGATTGCATGGAAAAGCAAAAATAGTGTTTTTTTGGGGCAGCAAGGTCACTTTGATCCCAACCCCTGATCCTATGAGGGAGAGGCGAAATCAAAGGTGCTCATTGGCCTTTTTCTGAAGATTTTTCCCTGTTAATAATTGATCAACTAAATCTGAACATAAAAAGCTACTTTAACCATAAAAAGCAACCTAAATAACAAAACAAGATTTAAATCTAAATAGCAGATTTTATTCTAAGCATGCAACAAAAACACATAAAAGTAAACAAAGGAGGTACTAGGCACTTGAGATGGGCCCAACCCCAAGAGATACAACCTCCTAAAAGAGATTTAGAGCTGGTGCAAAGCTAGATTCATCTTTATTGATCAAAAGAATAGTTACATTCCAAAAACTGTCCATAAGGAAAACTTGAAAATGTGCTGAAATGCAGAGCTAAACTACTGCCTAAAAAATGACTAAAAACCGAATTACAAACTAGCTAAATTCTGCCTACAAAGTGACTAACTACTGGCTAACCAAAATGAGGCCCTAAGCCCTCTTATTTATACAAATTGAGGACCCCAACAATCCTCCTAAACTTTAGGGACTCGGCTGCCCAAAACTTGCAGTTAACAACAGTCCTACTTGACTTGCTCGCCTGCCCTTGTGATAATCGATTTGGTGGCCCTTGAACTCCGAGTTGATGGTGGAGAATTCGAGGTAAGGGCCCATAAATGAAGGGGACACCTTCCTAAAAATCCTCTCCCTTGTTCTTCCACGAATTTCGCTGCCAAGTGCTCATTAAAACCTTTGATTTTGTCTCAAAATTGAGCAAAACACTGCACAAAGCACACATTAGACTTGTTGGCATAATGACTAACCCAATTCACTCTATTAGCATAAATATAATAAGAAACATGCAATAAACTAATGATAATGGTGGATTAAGTCGAATTAGGATGCAGAATGAGCCCATATAATTATCCATTTTTGGGGCTCATCAGCAGACAAAGATTTTACGTGCAAAAGAAGATTGAAGAAGGATTCCAGAGAGAAAGAAGGAGCAGGAGGTACAGTTGATAAAACTGAAGAGTTATGGTCTTATTGTCACACAGAGAATGACAACAGAAGGTGAGAAGATTACAGCAATAGCCTAAGAGCAAGGAGTGCTCAAGAGAAGCTGAGAACAACTTCCAACTGCGGTTGGGTAGAAGTTGTTGAGGCAACTCCACAGTTGTGATTGTGGGTAGAGTTGTCTTAGAGATAACAATTCCAGCAAAAGAAGTGTTGGGTAGAATTGTTAGTTAGCAAGAGGTTTGAGGAGAGAACCATAGAGCTTGCCAAAAGACCAAGTCCAGAGGAGAGCTTGGTGAGGTAAGTGGCAACAGGGAGGACTTGCTATTGCAGAGGTTTGTTTGCAGCTCACAGAAGACCATGAAGGTAGTTCCACTGAAGAAGTGAAACTATGGGTAGAATTGCTAAGGACAAGGAGAAGCATATGACTAGGAGGTCATAAATTTTTGTGCCTTGGGAGTCTGATGCAGGAGCATCCAACACCCTTAGTCAAAGGGAGGAATCCAAAGCAGAGCAAAGAGGAGCGCGTGGACAAGGGGAGAAAAACAGGGAAAAACCTATTTTAAAACAGATTTAAAGATGGGAAAAGATGGATAAGAGTCTCGAGGAGACTTATCAATATGTATTCTGCCACATATGCATGAATTATAGAGCTTTAGGGCTTTTGTTAAAGGATGGGATCAAGTCCTTCAGAGTAATCCAATCCTAGTCTCTATATAAACATATGTAAGCCTACGGGCAGAAGGGGGGCCACTAATAGTAGAATCAGACCTATGTGTATGTGAGTATGCGAGATGAGGAGTCTCAAATGTAATCCTTCTTTTATATTAATATATGTAATATTAGTTCCTGGCTATGTCAATATACCTAAGAAGCATTTCATGTGTGATTACAGTGAATTCGTAGGCTCTGTATAGGTACAGATAGAATTCTGAAGGACACAGAGGGAGAGAACAATCTAGAGAATCGAAATGGACCATCGAGTTCCACTGAAGCATGAGAGAGACACTCTGGAGTGAAAGAGAAGTTGAAAGCTCGAGGAATTGAGTTCAGAGGAGTAGTTGAACTGCGAATGAGTAGAAGGTCGGAACCTTTAAAGAAGCCAAATCACCGAGAAATTGAAGAAACAACGTAACTATCCAAGTAAAAGGGACGAGCGGAGAAGTCCATAATTAATACTCAGTAGCCGTTGGATCTTCAAAGATCAACGGCTACGATTGAAATCACAATTGCATTCCAGAAGTGCAAGGGACGACGGTTACAAACTCAGCGATACTCTGACGAGGAATTGGCGATATTGTCGATAATCCGATCAACGATTGCACAATTGGAGGTTCACAGTGGAAGAAGTTAGGCACGGGTAATGAGAGACATCTGATAGAGATTATCGAAATATCAGAGCTCAGACCCATCAGAATTTGGCGTAGCGGAAGGGTGGATTAAGTAAAGACCAAACCCGACGATAATCATAGTAGCGGGTCTATATATATTTAAATTCTGCGGATGTTGTTAGGAGGGGAATTTCCTTTGTATTCCCGTATATTATCATGTCCGATAGTTTATATGGCATGGGAGTTTTAGCGCTAAAGCATATGTTAACCACCTAATAGTTGGAGATCGGAGTGGGAGAGGGGTGATGGTTCATATGTATATGACCGTTGATATAGCAATAGCGATTGTGATAAAGGTTTTAACCTCGGGTCCTCTGCAAAGGCTGTAACCAAAGTGGAAAGTATGTGTATTGTGTGTTAACCCTTTGTATAAGTATTACGAAAGGAATAAAAGCGCTGATATATGGGATTTCATATATAGTCCCGAGAGGAAGTATTGACAGGGTGATTGAAGTTCTTATACACAGGAACTGTATAAGAGGGCCACTTGACCATTTATGGTCTAAAGGTTTGACTCCATCATAGAGTCAGACACCTGGGACAATTGTGGATGCATTATTGTTTTAAATTCATACTGTGGGTATGTGCGGGTGTTACTCTGGCATCAGTTTGGCTAAGGATGGTTATATGTCGGGACCCTGCACTATTAGTGGTAATACGATTTAATATACATTAAAATTGTTTATAATTATTTAATATTAAAGTCAATATATAATATATAATTAATAATATATATTTAATAATAAATTATTTAATAATTTATTTATTTATATATTTTAATATATAATATTAAAATACACACACACACATATATATATATATATATTATAATTTAATATTAATATAATTAAAATAATTATTAACCATTAAATTTTAATATATATATATATATATATATATATATAACCATGGACCATTCAACATTATCAGCTCTCTTTTAAAATGCTGGAACCATATACATTATTGGAGCCACAAGTATATCGCGATTTCCTTTAACTACCCCAGGTCTTCAAACTATCGGAAAACATTGAAACACATCATTTACAAAGAAACACCACTCCAAGCATACATGCCAGACTTCAAATAATAATAAACCCGCGTTCATACTATCGACGGGTCTGCTCCTTCGCTTTCCGCAGCCCTATTCCAACTTCGACCTCCGAACTCCAACAAGCAATCAACCGGACCTCCGATCGCTGAACAGCTTTATCGACGATATCACCATCGGCATATCGGCCTTTACTATTCCATTGTCCAAGCCCTTTGTCGCTCCGATATGCGATCACTGATCGCACTCAAGCTGTCTATCTGGACCATCGATCTGATGATTATGATTTAATCACATATCACTATCACTATGATTCAATTGCCTGTTTCGATAACTCGATAAGAGTTCTGCTGATGTGATAAAGGATATGGACCCTTGATCCTTCAGATCCAACGGTTCAAGGGCATTCTAGCAAGTTTTCCCTTTAACTTGATTTATCCGTCATTTGAAGGAATTCTGCGTTAAAACACAACTCTGCCACCATCTCTGCAATTCATGCATAACTTCCATTTGTATCTCTGGGTTGCCATCAATCCTTCTCGTGATCGATGATTGATCAACTTGCAACATATGGACATATTTATAAACATTGGCTTCAAGCCATTTACACATATTCACAGGTATATACAACATAACTAAAGTATATATGCGCACGGAAACCCAGAAACACATAAACGCACAGTTTCAACAATTAAACACATTTATATATTATTATATAGAGAACGGTATATAAGATAAGGCATTTAAGCCTTAGCACGACTCTCCTCTCAACTACATTGTGGTCACTTTTTGTTACATGACTTCTATTCTATATTAATCTCTATCTACTCAAACACGCAGGTTCAATCACATATATATATATATATATATATATATATATATATATATATATATATATATATATATATATAATATATATATATATATATATATATATATATAAGGAAGCATTGTTGGATCGGATCACAGAAGGATCTTATCAACCCTCTAACAAAAGGCCCTTAAAGCTCTCATTGCATGCATGCATATAACACATGGCAGATTCATTAATAAGTCTCCTCGAGACTTTATCTACTCCATCTTTTTCTCTATGTTTTAAAACAAAAAAGTCCTTGTTTTGCTCCCCTGGTCCACGTGCTCCTCTTCACTCCGCTTTGGATTCCTCCCTTTGACTAAGGGTTCTAGATGCTCCTGCATCAGATTTCCGAGGCACAAAAATTTATGACCTCCTAGTCATATGCTTCTCCTTGTTCTTAGCAATTCTACCCACTACATTTCTTCAGTGCAACTGCCTTCATGGTCTTCTATGAGTTGCAACCAAACCTCTGTAGTAACAGTCTCCTTCTGCTACATGATACTTCACCAAGCCCTCCTCACTTGTTCTTTTGGCATCCTTCAGGTTCTCTCCTCTGGAACCATATGATCACTCCATGCTCTAGGTTTGCTGCAATCTTCTCATCTTCTGCTGTCATTCTCTATGCGACAGTAAGACCATAACTCTCCAGCGTTATCAACTGTACCTCATGCTTCTTCTTCTTTCTCTTTGGAATCCTTTTCCTCGCAGGAAAACTTTCCCTACTCTGATACCAAATGATGGAAATGAGACTTTGGGGTTTAATCAAAATCCCTTTCCCTAAACAAATTAATCTTGAGGCCTGTGGGTTATGGCCCGCAAAGCCTGTCGGAAGCGTTCTTAGGCCTTAAATGACTTTGATACATAATTAGAGTAGGGAAAGTTTTCCTGCAAGGAGAAGGATCCCCCCAAAGTCTCCTTTCCATCATTTGGTATCAGATCAGACGAAGATTTTGCGTGCAAGGGAAGGTTAAAGGATTCTAGAGAGAAAGAAGAAGAAGCAGGAGGTACAGTTGGTAAAGCTGGAGAGTTATGGTCTTATTGTCGCACAGATAATGACAATAGAAGGTGAGAAGATTGCAACAAACCTAGAGCATGGTTTGCTCATATGGTTCGAGAGGAGAAAACCTAAAGGATGCCAAAAGACTGAGTGAGGAGAGCTTGGTGAGGTATCATGTAGCAGAAGGAGACTGTTACTGTAGAGGTTTGGTTGTAGCTCACAAAAGACCATGAAGGCAGTTCCACTAAAGAAATGCAGTGGGTAGAATTGCTGAGGACAAGGAGAAGCATATGACCAGGAGGTCATAAATTTTTGTGCCTCGGGAGTCTGATGCAGGAGCATCCAATACCCTTAGTCAAAGGGAGGAATCCAAAGCGGAAAAAAGAAAGCGGACATGGACCAAAGGAGCAAAACAGGGAAAATTTTGTTTTAAAACAGATTTAAAGATGGAAAAGATGGACAAAAGTCTCTCGAAGACTTGTTATTATTGTATTCTGCCATATGCATGCATTATAGAGCTTTAGGGCTTTTGTTGGAGCAAATTAAGGAGGGGATGTGATGGGATCCTTCCTAGTGTTCCGATCCAACAATATTTTCCATATAAATAGATGTATCATGAACCTACGTGTTCAAAAAGGAGAGAAAACAGAGTGATATAGTTGCAATGTAGTCGAGAGGAGACTTTGTTCTAAGGCTGAAATGCCTTAGATGTAATTGTGTTGCGTTTATTATAATAAATATGTGTTTGTATTTCCAGCATGTCTGTAGAATGTCTCTTTTCCAACTTTGTTTCATTTGTGTGCACGAGGCTTAAATCCCAGAATGTGAATGCATGCGTGCGATCGACCATCGATCACTGTAGGATCGATGGTGATCCTAAGATATGTGAATTAACTGTTATATGTATGGAGTGATAACTTTGTAGATGGCAGATGGGCAGAGAATTGTGTTTTAAACATAGAAATCCATCAAGCGGCGGATGAATGTGAGGAAGACTAAGAGAAAGAGGAAATGGAAAGAATACACAGCGGCTGTTGGATCTTATGGATCAACAGTCTAGATCCTTTATCACATCGGCGGCAGAACCTTTATCGCTTCGGCAAAACTCTTTATGAGTTATCGGAACCAGCCAAAGTTCAACTGCAAACGCGAAGTTGCGATTAAGTGACAGCCATCGGATCTGGCATCAGATCGATGGCCCAGATACGATCGACGTTCGCATATTGGAGAGGGCAAAGGATTTGGGCAGCAAAGCAGCAAAGGGCCGATACGCCGATGGTGATATCTCTGATAAAATGATCGACGATCGGAGGTGACGGCAATCGGCGATCGGGCCGTCGGAAGGATCAGAGGATTCAGAGTTAATACGGAGGGCGGATCCACCGATAGTTATTGAGGCGGGTTTATAAATTTTGACGTCCAGTATGTGTTCCGGAGTGGAATTTGTGTATGTTTCCCGTGTATTTGTGTTTTCAGGCTTAAAGGCCATATGTATACTCCCGATAGTTGAATGTAAGTCCATGGTTAAAGGCTTAAGGCCTAAGAAGTGCTTCTGATAGGCTTTGTGGGCCATAACCCACAGGGCTTAGAATTGATTTTGTGGACATTAATTAATTAACTAATAGTCATATGCATAATTATTAACCATTAAATATATTATTTAATTATATAAATTATATTTTTAAATTAATAATATATATTAATATTTATATATTAAATAATTATAATATATATAAATTTAATATTAATATATTTGTATATTAATATATATTAAATATAAATATATAAATTGAGACCAATATAAATAATCTAAATATAATACATATATATACAGAAATATGTATATTATATTTAATATTAATATTAAGGCTAAGATTAATATTAAGGAGAAATTGGGGGTATAACCAAAATCCATTTCCCTAAACAAATCGACTCTAAGGCCTGTGGGTTATGGCCCACAAAGCCTATCGGAAGTGCTTCTTAGGCATTAATCCTTTAACCACAGACTTACATTCAACTATCAGGAGCATACATATGGCGTTTAAGCCTTAAAACGCCTCGGCCACACATAACACAAATACACGGGAAACATACACAAATTTCACTCCGGAACACATACCAGACATCAAAATTTATAAACCAGCCTCAATAACTGTCGATGGGTCCGCCCTCCATATTAACTCTGAATCCTTTGATCTTTCCGATGGCTTGATCGCCGATTGCCACCACCTCCGATCGCCGATCAATTTATCGGCGATATCGCCATTGGTGTATCGACCCTTCATTGCTCTGCTACCAAATCCTTTGCCCTCTCCGATATGTGAACGCTGATGGCATTTGGGCTATCGATCTGACGCCAGATCCGACGACTGTCACTTAATCACAACTTCACGTTCGTAGTTGAACTTTGGCCGGTTTCGATAACTCATAGAGGGTTATGCCGATGCGATAAAGGTTCTGTCGTCGATGCAATAAAGGATCTTGACCATTGATCATTCAGATCCAACGGTTCCTGAGTATTCTTGCCCGTTTCCTCCTTAATCTTAGTCTTCCTCACATTCATCCGTCGTTCAATGGATTTATGTGTTTAAAACACAGTTCTCTGCCATACCTACATCCACATCACGATTCCCATATAACATTGATTCAGTAACCATTTGATTGCCATCGATCCTTACAATGCTCGATGGTCGATCACATGCATGCAATCAGGATTTAAAACCACGTGCACATATACACATAACAATATTGAAAGAAACATACTCCACAGACACGTTGTAAACACACAACACATGTCTTATCATTATATTTATATATAGACTTCTATTACAACCTAAGGCATTTCAGCCTTAGGAATAAATCACTCCTTCGACTACATTTTGAATACACTTTGTTTACACAGTTCTCAATCGGTTGCTCCCCCTTCTTAACACTTGAACACACAGGTTCAATTACATATATATATGGAAGCATTGTTAGATTAGATCATGGAAGGATCTGATTAACCCTTTAACAAAAATCCCTTAAAGCTCTCATTACATGCATGCGTATAACACATGGCAGATTCATTAATAAGTCTCCTCGAGACTTTATCTATTTCATCCTTTAAATTTGTTTTAAAACAGATTTTTCCCTGTTTTTCTCCCCTGGTCCACGTTCTCCACTTCTCTGCGCTTTGGATTCCTCCCTTTGTCTAAGGGTGCTGGATGTTCCTGCATCATATTCCTGAGGCACAAAAATATATGACCTCCTGGTCATATGCTTCTCCTTGTCCTTGCAATTCTACCCAATGCATTCTTCAGTGGAACTGCCTTCATGTTCTTCTGTGAGCTGCCACCAAACCTCTACAGTAACAATCTCCTTCTGCTACATGATACCTCACCAAGCTCTCCTCACTCAGTCTTTTGGCACCCTTCAGGTTCTCTCCTCTGGAACCATATGAGCACACCATGCTCTAGGTTTGCTGCAATCTTCTCACCTTCTGTTGTCATTATCCGCACGACAGTAAGACCACAAACTCTCCATCTTTAAACAACTGTACCTCCTACTTCTTCTTCTTTCTCTCTAGAATCCTTTAACCTCCTCTTGCATGCAAAATCTTTGTCTGCTCTAATACCAAATGATGAAAATTAGACATTGGGGGTTAATCCAAAATCCCATTTCCTTTAAAAATCAATCTTGAGGCCTATGGGTTGTGGCCCACTAAGCCTATCGGAAGTGTTCTAAGCTTTAAGCCTTTTAAATCATGGACTTACGTTCAACTATCAGGAGATTTAAACAAACGGTTTTAGCCCTTAAACTCCTCGGCCACACATATATCGAAAACACCGATTTCGAAATACATGGGATAACATACAAAACCTCGCTTTGGAACACATTTCGGACTTCAAATCATATACACTTGCTTTAATAACTATTGGCGGGTCCGTAGCTTTATTCTATCACAAGTCCACCGCGCCACTCCATCCTTTGATCTCCGATAGCAATTGCTCCGATCACCGATCGAAGCTTATCGGCAACATCGCTATCGACCATCCCGACTTTCCATCGTCGATTTATTTAATGGCAGAATGATTGGAGCTTATCGGCGACATCGCTTTCTCGACCCTCGGTTCATCGGAAAAGTCGCTATCGACCATCCTGACTTTCCATTGTCGATTTATTTGTCGGCGTTCTGCAATTCCACTGTCTCTAGTCCTTTGACTTGCCCATCTGCGATCCATCTTCCCGAACTGATCAAGGTATAGACCAAGTTCTATAATTTTTCAAGTCTAGACTCTCGAATCTACTACGGGTTTTTACATTAATCCTTAGTGTAATGGGGATTCGCTTGTGGAACTATCACTTATAAAATAACTTCGCCGACGTGATATAATTCCTATGCATGCTCACATTCATCCACCATTTGATGGAATCTGTGCTTTAAGCCACAGTTCTCTACCATACCTGCATCCACATCATGACTCCCATATAACATTGATTCAATAACCATTTGATCGCCATCGATCCTTATAGTGGTCGATGGTTAATCACATGCATGCAATCGGGATTTAAAAACTCGCGCACATATACACATAACAGAATTGAAAGAAACATACTCCACAAACATGCTATAAACATACAACACATGTATTATCATTATATTTATATATAGACTTCTATTACAACCTAAGGCATTTCAGCCTTAGGAATAAATCACTCCTTTGTCTACATTTTGAATACACTTTGTTTACACAATTCTCAATCGGTTGCTCCCCCTTCTTAACACTTGAACACACAGCTTCAATCACATATATATATGGATCCATTGTTGGATCAATATGTATTCTGCCACATATGCATGCATTATGGAGCTTTAGGGCTTTTTAGGAGAAAATCAAGGAAGGGATGTGATCAGATCCTTCATGATCCGATCTAACACTTCTTATATATATGAACTTGCGTGTTGAACAGAGAGATAGAGAGCAATAGATAGAAGACTATGAGAATAGCGTGTTTACAATGTAGTTGAAGGAGAACCCGTACTAAGGTTGAAATGCCTTAGATCTTGTAATATCTCTGTATATAATAAAAGTGTGACTTCTGTGGATTTGCGTAGATCCGTGTATTTATACCATTTCATGTTCTGTAATATATATGCATTGGTGGTTTAATGTCTCAATTTCCTGTTTGTATGTGTGTGGATCGACCATCGGTCACAGTAGGATCGATGACGATCAAATGAATGCTGTTATATGGGAGTCATGATACGAATGCAGGTATGGCAAAGAACTGTGGCTTAAAGCACAGATTTCATCAAATGGTGGATGAATGTGAGCATGCATAGGAATTATATCGTGTTGGCAAAGTTATTTTATAAGTGATAGTTCCACAAGCGAATCCCCATTACACTAAGGATTAGTGTAAAAACCCTTAGCGGATTCGAGAGTCCGGACTTGAAAAATTATAGAACTTGGTTTATACCCTGATCGGTTCCGGAAGATGGATCACAGATCGACAAGTCAAAGGACGAAAGACAGTGGAATGGTGGAACGCCGATAAATAAATTACCGATGGAAAGTCGAGATGGTTGATAGAAATTTTGCCGATGAACCGAGGATCGATGAAGTGATGTCACCGATAAGCTCCGATCGGTGATTGGAGTGATCGCTGTCAGAGATCGGAGGATGGAGTGGCACAACGGACTTGTGATAGAATAAAGCTGCGGACCCGTCGATAGTTATTAAAGTGGGTGTATATGCTTTGAAGTCTAGTGTGTGTTCTAGAGCGGGGTTTTGTATGTTATCCCGTGTATTTTGAAATCGGTGTTTCCGATATATGTGTGGCCGAGGAGTTTAAGGGCTAAAAGTGTTTGTTTAAATCTCCCGATAATTGAATGTAAGTCCATGGTTTAAAAGGCTTAAAGCCTAGAATGCTTCCGATAGCCTTAGTGGACCATAACCCACAGGCCTCAAGATTTATTTTTAAAGGAAATGGGATTTTGGATTAACCCCCGAAGTCTCATTTCCATCATTATCGCATCTGCACCATCGATCTTGAGCCTTAATCTGATGGTTGTGATTTAAACCACATTTCGCTATCGCCATTTTTGATTAGCCAGTTCTGATAACACCTGAGAGGCTCTGCCGATGTGATAAAGGTTGATCTGGACCATTGATCATTCGATCCAACCACTCCTATGTGTTCTCTCCATTTTCCTCCTTAATCTAATTTTTCTCGCTAATGAAGGATTTCTATGTTAATTATATATATAGAAGATATAGAATTATTATATATAAAGGAGCATCCAACACCCTTAGTCAAAGGGCAGAATCCAAAGCAGAGCGAAGAGGAGCACTTGGACTAGGGGAGCAAAACAAGGACTTTTCTGTTTTAAAACAGAGAGAAAAAGGTGGAGTAGATAAAGTCTTGAGGAGACTTATTAATGAATCTACCATGTGTTATATGCATGCGTATGAGAGCTTTTTCTTATAAATATTAATTTATAATTTTTGCATAGAAGAGGTGCACCTGATGAGAGTATAATAGTGGTTCTATAGTATTTGAAATCAATGTTTTTGATATATGTGTGGCCGAGGAGTTTAAGGGATAAAAGCGTTTGTTTAAAACTCCCAATAGTTGAATGTAAGCCCGTGGTTTAAAAGGCTTAATAGGCTTAGTGGGCCATGACCCACAGACCTCAAGATTGATTATTTAAAGGGAAAGGGATTTTGGTTAAACCCCAAAATCTACATTCCCATCATTTGGTATCAGAGAAAACAAAGATTCTGCGTGCAAGAGGAGGTTAAAGGATTTTAGAGAGAAAGAAGAAGAAGTAGGAGGTACAATTGTTTAAAGCTGAAGAGTTTGTGGTCTTACTGTCGTGCGGATAACGACAACAGAAGGTGAGAAGATTGCAGCAAACCTAGAGCATGGTGTGCTCATATGGTTCCAAAGGAGAGAACCTGAAGGATGCCAAAGGACCGAGTGAGGAGAGATTGGTGAGGTATCATGTAGCAGAAGGAGACTGTTACTGCAGAGCTTTGGTTGCAACTCACAAAATACCATGAAGGAAGTTACACTGAAGAATGTAGTGGGTAGAATTGCAAGGACAAGGAGAAGCATATGACCAGGAGGTCATAATTTTTTGTGCCTCGGGAGTCTAATCCAGAAGCATCCAGCACCCTTAGACAAAGGGAGGAATCCAAAGTAGAGAGGAGGTGAGCGTGGACCAGGGGAGAAAAACAGGGAAAAATCTGTTTTAAAACAGATTTAAAGGATGAAATAGATAAAGTCTCGAGGAGACTTATTAATGAATCTGCCATATTTTATATGCATGCATGTAATGAGAGACTGTGGTAGAGAATTACATTTAACGCATAAATCCATCAAATCATATATCGGGACTAAGTTAAAGAAGAAACAGGCAAGAGGCTATTATTTAATTTATATCACATGTTATAAATTTTTCCATATATTATATTATATTCAAGAGCATCCATCACCCTTAGTCAAAGGGAGGAATCCAAAGCAGAGCGAAGAGGAGCACGTGGACCAGGGGAGCAAAATAGGGAAAAATATGTTTTAAAATAGATTTAAAGGATGGAAAAAGATGGATAAAAGTCTAGAGGAGACTTATCAATATGTATTCTGCCACATATGCATGCATTATGGAGCTTTAGGGATTTTTAGGAGCAAATCAAGGAAGGGATGTGATCGGATCGTTCATAGTGATCAGATCTAACACTTCTTATATATATGAACTTGCACATTCAACAAAGAGATAGAGAGCAATAGATAGAAGACTATAATGAGCAACATGTTTACAATGTAGTTGAAGGAGAACCCGTACTAACACTAAAATGCCTTAGATCTTGTAATCGCTCTGTATATAATAAAAGTGTGACTTCTGTGGATTTGTGCAGATCCGTGTATTTATGCCGTTTCGTTTTCTGTTATATATATGCACTAGTGGTTTAATGTTTTAATTTCATTTTTGTATGTGTGTGGATCGACCATAGATCACAGTGGGATCGATGGCAATCAAGTGAATGTTGTTATATGGGAGTTGTGATATGAATGCAGGTATGGTAGGTAACTGTGGCTTAAAGCACAGATTCCATCAAATGGTGGATGAATGTGAGCATGCATAGGAATTATATCGCGTCGGCGAAGTTATTTTATAAGTGATATTTCCACAAGCGAATCCCCATTACATTAAGGATTAGCGTAAAAACCCTTAGCGGATTCGAGAGTCCGAACTTGAAAAATTATAGAACTTGGTCTATACCCTGATCAATTCCGGAAGATGGATCGCAGATCGGAAAGTCAAAGGACCAGAGACAATGGAATGGCGAAACGCTGATACGCCGATAAATAAATTGACGATGGAAAGTTGGTATGGTCAATAACGATTTCATCGATGAAGCGATGTCATTGTTAAGGTCCGATGGAAAGTTGGTATGGTCAATAACGATTTCATCGATGAAGCGATGTCGTCGATAAGCTCCGATCGGCGATCGGAGCGATTGCTATCAGAGATCGGGAAATGGAGATCGGCGCTGCGGAATGTTAAGAAGGAGCGAACACCAAGTCCAATGGAGAGCTTGGTGAGGTAAGTGGCAGCAAGGAGGACTTGCTGTTGCAGAGGTTTGGTTGCAGATCACTGAAGACCATGAAGGCAGTTCCACTGAAGAAGTGAAACAGTGGGTAGAATTGCTAAGGACAAGGAGAAGCATATGAACAGGAGGTCATAAAATTTTGTGCCTCGAGAGTTTGATGTAGAGCATCCAGCACCCTTAGACAAAGGGAGGAAAACAAAGCAGAGCGAAGAGGAGCACGTGGACTAGGGGAGAAAAACAAGGACTTTTCTGTTTTAAAATGGAGAGAAAAAGATGGAGTAGATAAAGTCTCGAGGAGACTTATTAATGAATCTTCCATGTGTTATATGCATGCATGTAATGAGAGCTTTAAGGGCTTTTTGTTAGAGGGTTGATCAGATCCTTCCGTGATCCGATCCAAAAATGCTTCCTTATATATATGTGTGTGTGTGTGTGTGTGTGTGATTGAACCTGCGTGTTTGAGTAGATAGAGAGTAATATAGAATAGAACTCATGTAACAAAAAGTGACCACAATGTAGTTGAGAGGAGAGTCATGCTTAGGCTTAAATGCCTTATCTTATATACCGTTCTCTATATAATAATATATAAATGTGTTTAATTGTTGAAACTGTGTGTTTATGTGTTTCTGGGTTTCCGTGCACATATATACTTTAGTTATGCTGTATATACCTGTGAATATGTGTAAATGGCTTGAAGCCAATGTTTATAAATATGTTCATATGTTGCAAGTTGATCAATCATTGATCACGAGAAGGATCGATGGCGACCCAGAGATACAAATGGAAGTTATGCGTGAATGGTAGAGATGGTGGCGGAGTTGTGTTTTAACACAAAATTCCTTCAAATGGCGGATAAATCAAGTTAAAGGGAAAACTTTCTAGAATGCCCTTGAACCATTGGATCTGAAGGATCAAGGGTCCATATCCTTTATCACATCAGCAGAACTCTTATCGAGTTATCGAAATAGGCAGTTGAATCATAGTGATAGTGATATGTGATTAAATCACAATCGTCGGATCGATGGTCCAGATAGACGGCTTGAGTGTGATCAGTGATTGCATATCAGAGCGACAAAGGGCTTGGACAATGGAATAGTAAAGGCTGATATGTCAATGGCGATATCACCGATAAAGCTAATTGACGATCGGAGGTCGAGTTGATCGCTTGTCAAAGTTTGGAGGTCGGAGTTGGAACAGGGCTGTGGAAAGCGAAGGAGCAGACCTACCGATAGTATGAATGCGGGTTTATTATTATTTGAAGTCCAATATGTATGCTTGGAGCGGGGTTGCTTTGTAAATTTCGTGTTTCAATGTTTTCCGATAGTTTGAAGACCCGGGGTAGTTAAAGGAAATCCTGATACACTTGTGGCTCCGATAATATATATGGTTCCGACATTTTAAAAGAGAGCCTGATAATGTTGAATGTTCCATGGTTAAAGGCTTAAGGCCTAAGAACGCTTCCGATAGGATTTGTGGGCCATAATCCATATGCCTCAAGATTAATTTGTTTAGGGAAAGGGATTTTGATTAAACCCAAAAGTCTCCTTTCCATCAATATTAGATCACCCAAAGAAAGCGGGAAGAAAATATAACAAAGGGCTTAGAGATGAAGTGACAACAAAAGAGATGGATTTAGGAACGTAGCAACCCATGGACTCCTTTTTTGGGAAAAGCTCCAGGAACAATGAGAAAAACCAAAATCATCAAAGAGGGAAAGGACCCTCAACCCATCAACTAAATAAATAATGGTTGTGGTCTCCTGGAATTGTCGTGGTTTGGGGACACATTTTAAAGTAAATGCAGCAAAAGATATTTTAGTAAAGGAAATCCCAGATATTCTTATGCTTCAGGAGACCAAAACTAGTTACCAAGACTAAACAAAATGATAAAAATTCTAAAAAATTATGAGGGAACAACTCAACAAGCTATAGGGGCCTCAGGGGGAATTTGCACATTATAAAGGAAAGGAAAACGGGAGTTGATACAACAAAAAAAGGAACAACATTGGATTAGAACAAATCTAAAAGAGACAACCACCAATGAGAAATTTTGCGTTGTCAACATATATGCTCCCAACCACTTCAAGGAAAAAGAACAATGTTGGAATACAGTTCAAGAGACCTTAAATGATACTCATAAAAGAAAAGTAATATTGGGAGGGGACCTCAATCTTGCCCTAAATGTAGAGGATAAATTTTAAGGGATTTGCCATGCAAACCCTTCAAGGGATGTCATTGAAAACATTATGGAAAAAAACAATCTAATAGACATCCCTCCCAACAATGGTAAGTATACATGGAACAACAAAAGGGTAGGAAGAAACAATATAAAGGAAATATTAGATCGGATTTTGGTTCAGGACAACATCATCTCCAACTACAATTTAGCAAGATCAAGAATCATTCATACAATGACATCAGATCACAAGCCAGTGGTAATCATTACGGGGCTGATGGAAAATCAAGGCCCAATACCTTTCAGATATTTCCCAATATGGAACAACAATGTAGAATTCAAAAAACTAATTGCCGAAGTGTGGTCTCAAAAACTCTCGGGGTCCCCCTATTATGTGTGGGAAACCAAGTTAAAAAACTTGAGAAAGGAACTGAAAATATGGGCCATAGAAAACAAAAAGCAAACAAAGAAAAGAAAGGCTGAGTTATTAAAAAAAATGGATAAACTTCAAGAGGTAAAAGAAAACAAGGAGGAGGCCAAAGAGGACCATCTTCAAGAAAAGGGCCTCTTTTGGGAAATATATAGAGAAAACAAGAAAGAAGAGGAAGTGGCAAGACTAAAGTCAAGAAGCATTTGGTTAAAAGTAGGGGATAAAAACACAACCTTTTTTCATAATACTATGAAAATTAGAAGAGCAAGAGATCAGATCGACAAAATCCAAATAGAGGGATAGGAAATTAGAGGAGCAGTTGAATTAAAAAAAGGAGCTCATAAACATTTCAAAAACCTCCTAACAACAAATGGAGAAATAGCAGATTACGAAACCTTTTTTGCAACATGTGCCAAACAAGATAAGTGTTGAGCAAAATGCGGAAATTATACAAGAAATCGCAGAAGAAGAAGTCGAGGTAGCTATTTGCGGCCTCCATCAGGATAAAGCACTAGGTCCAGATGGATTCACAATTGCTTTTTATAGGTAGTACCGACAGATAATAAAAAAGGATTTAGTAAGAATGATAAGGATTGTGTTTATTAAAAAAAATGGGAGGTTTTACCAAATCCTCCTATCTCGAATTAATTCCGAAAGATGCTAGACCTTCCACTTTTAGTAGATTCCGGCCAATTTCATTGTGAAACTCTTTTTATAAAATAATAATGAATATCATAGCCAATCAAATAAAGAAAGTTCTCCCTGAGATTATCTCAGAAAACCAAGGAGGGTTTGTTCGAAATAGACATATTATAGATAATGTACCCGTGGTCCAGGAAGCTCTACACTCAAGCATGTTGAAAAAAGAACAGGGAATCATCATAAAATTGGATATGGTCAATGCCTTTGTCTAGGTAAGTCTTCCTTACCCCACCGTTGTCTTAAAGAAATTTGGTTTCTCAAACGAAATCATTGAGGTAATCAGTGCCTGCATTATGTGACCATGGATAGCCCCGTTGATGAACAAAAGACCGAGTGAGTTCTTTCAAAGTTCCAAAGGGTTGACGCAGGGTTGCCCTCTTTCACCTTTCTTATATATAATAATGGCAGTCTCGTTAAGTAGAGCTCTGGAAAAGAGAAGGAGAGAAAGAACACTAACTGGTTTGCACATCTGACATGGTGTAAGAAGCATAAATCATTCCTTGTTCGCAGATGACACTTTGTTGATGGGTGAAGCTTCATGCATCATTTCCCAAAGATTCAAAAAATTCCTTGATAACTTCATGGAGGTTTTTGGTGGTCTCTTAAACAATGCAAAATGTAGAATATATGGATGGAATGCTCCCTCCCGCACCATGCAAAGAATATCTCAGATTCTTGAGATTCCCATACAGGAAAATTGGAATCACTTCTTTTATCTTGGACTACCCATATATAAAGAAAATATAAAGGCTGAGTTATGGAGAACACAAACTGAAAAGATGAAGGAAAAAATCCAAAGTTGGGGAATGTTGTGGTTGAACATTACGGGTAGGATGACTCTAATCAAAGCCATGCTCACCGCGTTGCCAATTTACCAATATGCCACTATTTTGGCTTTGGCCAGCATCCACAAACAAATGGAATTAATAATCAAAGGTTTTCTATGGTAGGGAGGGAAAAAGGAGACCAAAAAGTTCAGCTTGGTAAAATGGGAACAAGTAATTTTTCCCTATAAGAAGGAAGGCTTATCCATAAGGCTGCCTGGATTGATGAATGTTGCCCTAGGGGCCAAAATTATATGGAGAATGATAACTGGAAAGGACGGATGGTGGAAACAAACTTTGGATTTAAAGTATATGAATCATCAAAGAACCCACTTGCTGGATGAAAATGTCCCAATAAGGCCATGCTCGCAAGTATGGAAGCTAGTTAAAAAAATGATACCTACTATCATCAAGTACGCTTCAAAGATGCCCGGAAATGGGAAAAGTATTAAGGTATGGTGAGACAAAATCATGGGGAAGGATCCTTTATCATCTCACCCAGGTTTCCAAGAGATAAGAGAATGGATGCAAGCCAAGGGGCTAACCTCCCTGCATTTTATCTCTTGTTGGGAAAAAAGAAATTGGCACGACTTGCACATTCCTAATCTGCCTCCAATTTTAAAAAGTCAATGGGATCTCTTAGCCCTCCATCTTAAAGGATCAACCCCAACAAATATTGAAGATGAAGACACAACCATCTAGGATCCTAGTGGGGGTTCCTACTCAGTTAAGTCCAGATATAACTCGCTCCAGGCTCAACAAGATGAACAAGATTGGCCCCCTTAGAAGTCTATATGGAAAATAGAAAGCCTCCATAAAGTTAAAATATTCAGTTGGACTCTCCTAAAAGGAAGAATTATTACAGCTGATAACCGTAAAATAAAGGGATTCTCCGACCCGTCAAGGTGCTCAATGTGCCTAAATGAAGAAGAATCCATCCAACACCTCTTCTTGGATTTTCCATTTACTAGAGAGTGCTGGAAGCAGCTTTCTAGTCCTTTGGAAATGGAACTCAACTTCTCCATAAACTTTAATGAATTCTTTACTGAATGGAAAAAAAAACCCTTACTCGATGAAGAACAAGCAAACCATTAAAAAGTTTTGGGAAAGTCTCCCGTCATTTCTTTGTTGGCGAATTTGTCTCTCAAGAAACAAAAGCATCTTCAAAGACCAAATCCTAAGATTGGAATAGTTCTGTGAAAAACTTGGGGGCTTACTTCAAAATTTCTAAACATGAAAGGTTTAAAAGCAATATATAGTAGTAGCCTCCAGCAAGAAGAAAGGAATTGGATCATCCAAGCAACTATAAGAGGTGATTGGAATATTAGTCTCAATGTCAGACCTCCATCTCAAAACTAGAAAATTAGATTAAATAAGGAAGAATTCTTAACATGGAAAGGAAATTTGAATGGGCATTGTCTCTTCTTCGATGGTGCCTCTAAAAAAAATCCAGGTGGAGTTGGAGCAGGAAGGATCCTCCTTGAGCCAAGGGGGAATAATCCAGTCACTTGTGAGTTGGGGTTGGGGGAAACCTCCAACAACAAGGCAGAGGCTTAAGGCGTGCTAATGGGAACCAAGATCTTTAAAAAATGGAAAATGGGAGATTCAACAATAATAATTGAAGTCATGATCAGTAGAAGAAATCCTCCAAACGCTTCCATGCATCCAATCCTCAAAATAATAAGGCAAAATATGTAAGGCCTAGGAAATGTCACTTTTAAACATATATTGCGAGAAAGCAATAGTTCCACGGACCACCATGCAAATTTGGCAATGTCTAGGTCTGAAGGGGAAACAAGAGAAGTTGAGGATGTGTCCCACACATCTATTCCTTGGTACTATTGTCCCTGTATGAAAATCATGTCAAAAATCTCTTCACCCTATGATATTTTGTGTTTCAATGCAAAGGTGATCTGCAATATCAATACATATCTCCGCGGTGATTTTTTTCAACTGACATAGCATGGAGGTCTCGTGACTTCACATGAACCTCTCTGTGCATAATTTACCACTCCACCAGCTCTAATATTTTTAAATATCCTCCAATTGTGCTCCACCATGTATGCATTTCCTCTCTGTGGTATGGATGTCCTTTCGCTCCCCTCTCTCCTTTATATCCTGGGCCTCCCTCTCCTCTATTCACTCCCAAATCACCCCTCGCTCTACCTGTTGAACTCTCTTCCCATCGAGCTCCATGTTATTTTGTTACCCCCTCCCTTCTTCACAGCCTATGTCCCTCCCTTATTTTCCTTCTCGCTTCCCCTCTATGCGATCCCAAGCCATCTCCAAGCACGCAACCAGTCGAATGCTGCTTTCCTCTTGCCCGCAATCCTCTTGTTAGCTAAACATCATCGCTCTTCTCTCCCTTTGGTTGTATGCGTATTTCTGCTGATTCCCCTGGCATATTCATTATCCCCTCCTTTCCCGCTATCTTTGATGTAAGGATTAATTTCCATTGCTTATTGTTTCAAATCAAGCCAACAAATTGGTGCTATATCTAAGGGAAGGTGAAACTGCGTCCATACATCAAGAAGGATTATTGGCATCACTCTAACAAGCTAAAGGGAATAATAACAGGGCCTTTTTCAAGTAGATATACCAGGAAGAACCAACACACCACAGAGGATCATATCTCATATCAGAGGATAGCAGAAGACCGCTAAGCGATGGACTTAGATCCAGTAGAACGAGCTTCCCAAAATGAGAAATGTGCTACATGTAGAGCCAACAAATTTATGATCGTCAAGATAAGAGAGACAATTCAAGACTTGAGGGTTCAAATGAGATCTGAGAACTGTGATTTGAAGAGACAATTGGAGAGTTAGAAGGCTGAAATAGACTCCCTCACCAACAAATGCACTCACCTTGAGGAGACAGTCAGCTACCTCAAAAACATTACGCTGAATCAGGAGGGAGAAAATTCAAACTACTAGAGAAGTAAACAGAGATCTCAACAAGATCAATCTCTAAACAAATATTAAACTGCCCATAAGTTTTTTTGAAGTCTTTTAGTTTTTGACAGTTATGTTATGTAAGTGTATTTTCTTTCTTTCCCAGTTTGTAAGGTAGTATGCTAGAAATGTAGTTGGAATCTTTGGAATATTTGGATTTTTTGGATTCATGTCTAAAGGATCCCAGGATTGCGTTCCTGACCTTATCTCATTCAGCATGACTCCTTCCAGCCTCATATGTATCAGAAGCTTGCTCCTCTCTCTTTTTTGGAATATATAAAACCATAACCGTTCTTGTAAAATAAAAAACTATGAAAGTTTGATCTTATTGTAGTAATGTGGATTTTCCTCTCTATGTTAGTGAAAACAAATAAATGCTTTTGATTATTTTAAATTAGGGTTAATCACCTCTTTGTACTATCTTTATTTTATTTTATCTTATAATTTTTTATTGCACTATAATTTATCATTAGATGTAATGTTAATTTTACATCATTATTTTTCAAAGTAGCATCTTCCTTTGTTCTTAATGATTTATACAAGACAAACATCTTTATGTCACCCCCACTTAAGCTACAAGTGGTTTTGATTGGAGTTACAAGAAATCTTGGGAAGCCTCTTATATTCCATGTTGTTTATATTGTTCTTGTACTTTAACTACTTAGTCATAGCCACCGTCTCAATGGGGGAAAAACTTGCTTATATGAGGAGGATAGGATAAGGTGTATTGTTTTTAATTTTGAGATTACAAGCTATAAAACACTTTTGAATTTGAGTAGACAATCAATAAAAGAAAATTGAGGAAAGGAGCCTCCCTTAACATAAATTCACATAAACCCGAAAGAAAAAGGAAGGCCATCCACAGTAAGAAACAATAGGAGCCTAAAGAGAGAAGAGAGAAAAATCCAATTTTTGAATGGAAAACCCTGCTAAATAATGCATGATAATAAATCCATCTTAAACAACCTCCAATGCCACTACCATGGGTGAGGGTCTGCATGGAGGAACTAAGGAGAAATTATGCATTCGAGCCAGATGAAATTCCCTTGATTTTGGCATGAACCATGTGGTGAAAGAGGTTATCTAAATTCCTAAATGTATGTCGATAATAATCATAAGAATGTTAGTGTGTGAGCGATTTACTTGTTGGAGGAGGTTGGCAGCAAGTTGTTACTGTGATCAAGGATTGTAAAGGGAAGATGCCCACCAAGGGGGGATTTGTTTTATTAGTTCCATTTAGAATGATTTGATTTGATTAAAGTGTGGTTATTAATAGACTAATCTAATTAATTTCACAAGTTCAATGTTTTTTTTTTTAAATTTATTTTCCAAAATTTTTATCAAGAAGTTATAGTTCCACCCGATGTTGAAATTATGTATTTAATTTGAAATTTATTTTTATATTATATTCATTTTAAATGTGAGGAATCTATTAACATTTAGGTGAAATAAAATATTGAATGTGAAGAAGTTGTTAAAATTGAGGTGAAGTGACCTAAATTGGGTGTCTCGTCATGAAAGGGAGAATGAAGGGCAAGTACATCTTGAGATAAACCTACTTTCCATGCATGTCAACATGTGTTCGTTCTTTTGGGAGGTAATGCAAGAGGATGATTAGTGTGTTGATGATTTAGTGAGGGTGTCCAAGAAATTTGACACCCTAGAGGATACCAATACAAGTGAATCTACAGGTATTAATGGATATTCATTAATGCAAAGGGTGGTGATGGTCATAACGAAGGGGCCATCATGCACAAAATTGGCTCCAATGTGGTACAAAACCAATTCAATGCCATAATGATATAGGGAATGTGAGGAGATATTTCAATGGTGAGTTGATGGATGTTGGTGATAAAGAAAGTGCTTTAACCTGAGCCAACGTAATGCACAAATATTGTCTCAGCTCTTGGGGAGGAAATGTCAACTCCACAGTCCTTCGAACCTATAATTGAGTAGGGAACTATATTTGCTAAGTTATGTAAGGGAATCCTCATCCTTCATATTGCTCAACTTGATCCAAAGTTGTGGTGGCTTCTCAATGGTAGCAAAGGATTTTGGTGGTTGAATGTGGTTTTTGGTATTCTTTTTTCCAGGATAAAGAGTGGCTCTATATGTAGGTATGTTTTTGGTGGCTAGAATGAGGAAAGAGTGACTGCGAAAGATCAAAGGAAATGTCCACCCTATAATGGAAGCCTCTAGCTCTAGATATGTCATACGAATGGATGAAGCGATGGAAGCTAAGGCTAATTTAAAGAAAAATTGTTTGAGGGAAGCCAAAAGGGAGACAAAATAAATTGAGGCTGCAATGAAATGCAAAAGACTGAAGATGAGTGATGCTTAGATTCTTAGGGTGGTTGAAGAATAGGTGAAGGATCCTTTCCACTCATGCAACAAAACACCAAGTATTTTGGGTTGGTGGAGACTTATTTTTTAGTGAATGTCATGATTGCTTAGGCCTTAGAATTAAGTAGGCAAGAGCAATGACATATTAGGCATTTGATCTATGTTTTCAAGGGAAACTTTGAAGCCTTTTACAAAGGGCTCTTCATGGTTAGAATCTTAGTGAAGTTGTTGCATGAGTAGGATGACATAAAAAAGGGTGAGGATGGCCTCCATGGTTCTATGAGTACACATTCCAACCCTATTGATCTCAATGAGGACACTCAACCATCTTGATCGAGCCAAAGCTACTCCTAGAACTGACAAGGGAGAAAATTGTATTGTCCTCTATTGTCTAATTTATGTTCTTAATTTTTATTTACTACTCGTTATATGGTTGCCTTAAGTCAATAGTAGTAATCTCTCTCTCTCTCTCTCTACACATCTATAGCAGTTAAAGCTGTTTCCTTTTTTTAAACTATAAAATTTTTGGATTAGAAATTTTACCTCACTTCAATGTTTCCTTTTATTAAACTATAAAATTTTTGGATTAGAAATTTTACTTCACCTCAATATACATCAAGTCTTTATGGAGCAATTTGACTACTAAAATCTATAGAGATGCATATACTCTACCCCACTTTGGATTTGAACACGTGACTTCTTACAAGGAATACATGACATTAACCATTAGATTCACACAAACTATACATATTAAAAAGAATCTAAAAATTATATAAAAGAAAAAAATATTAAACTATAAAAAAAACATGATTTTAAATATTTAATGTTTTTTGTTTTTATGAAATTTTCATTTAAAATCTTATCTAATAATTATATAAAATTTGAATAAAATTATAAATTTTTTAATCCATAAATTCTATATCATAAAAAAACTATTTATAAGTCATATTCTCTTTATAAAAATATCTTATATACCAACTCTCTGATTTTTTATTTTTTATTTTTATTTTTGTAAATTAAAACAATTACCATTTCATAAATAAAACAAATTACATAGTTTTTCTTTTCTGATCTTACCTACCGTTATATATCGAAATAACCCAAGCAACAAAAACAAATATCACAAAAACCCACCATTATATATAGAAATAACCCAAAAAAAAAACAAGTATTTAACAGAATACTCAATCGAGATCAACAAAGCATACCACCACCAAGTCATTATCACCATAGATACATAAATAGCAAAATGAAATCAAGTCCACAAAGACATATCTTCTTTAATCATATAGCAATAAGCCTAGAGATGGTGTAGACAAATCAAATTGAAATCTACATAATAATGCATAAACTTCAACCAGGTATCATGAAATCAATGTTGAACACGCCACCAAAAACATATATAATCATCGTCCAAGATCATGCTCCAGAGAACAACAAAATCTGAGGTCCTCATGAAGGAATTCAACATTATGCATATAGAACCAGAAACAAGAAGCAAAAAAAAAACTATAATGTGCATAGGACCGAACATAAGACCATCCAGAGAAATTTAGAACCCATAAATAGAGAACCAACCATGAAACATGATTCCCATCATCTACTCATGAAACCATATATAATAACAATTAACCTCTATCTGAATAAAAAAAAGCATAATAGAGGCATTGGCTCGCCTCCCAAATTTAGAACCAACCATAAGAACACTGACCCATCCATAATTACATAAAGCCATCAACGAATGCACAACCATGTTCAAAAAGCATACCATCACAAACATTTACTTTTAAATATTTTATAATGGTTTGCTCTTTCCTATTATTTTTAGTTAATATATATGGAAGAATAATCTAAAAAATACATAAAAGAAGAAGGTGTCAAACTATAAACCATATTTTCGTATGGTTATTTTATTTAGTCTTATTTAATATATAGACTTAAATAAAGTATATATACAAGTTAAATTAGCAATTGCACCATATGTTGCAAAGTAAACATGGTAAAGTATAAATTCGAGAAGAATCGTGAAATATAGAAGATCATTGAATATAAAAATTAGTAAACAAAATGCCATTGAAAGGAAGAAGATAAAGACAATGCAATTAGATTATGCCAAATTTATAGATTCTATAACATTTCCAACATAGATTGTCTCTCAATCTTCAAAAATGCTCTTTCAAGTTCCAATAACAAATATTTGATAAAAAAGATGTTATTTTTCAATATTGAATTGTATCACTTGATCAAAAGCTTATGTTAAGGTGCAATGGAGGAGAAGGATTGGTGTCATACATAAATTTCATAATTATCGTTAAGTTACTCGAACAAAATGTCTGATACATCAAAAAAATAAAAACAAAAACAAAACTCTACATGTGCATTTTTGTACCTTCTCTGCTTGAAGCAAATAATTTTCAATTTTTTCTTCACATTGTTCAATCCACATTCTTTGGAAAATTTATGAACATTCACCATGTTGCATGGGGATCCATCTTAGCTAAGACAAGGGAGTCAACCCCATGAATGTCTAGGTACGATCATTTCACAACAAAGTAGTAGTAAAATCTTAGAAATGGATGAATCATGAGAAAGGTTACTCTTACATAAAGGAAACTATGTCTCTACCGTACCCCCTAAATGTTTTCATAATAATTTGGGTTTAGTTTTGCCGCTTAAAAAACTTGATGTAATTTTGTAATACATGGTTGATTTGAACCAAGTAGATTATTAACATACAATATTGATAATTGGTGGAGTGTCCATTTAAAATATTTGTGAGAACAATTTAATTAGAGTGAAAGAGTATTTAATATACACGAAAAAGGTTATCAACTGCTCTCATTTATTTTAATATACAAGACCTAGAATACCAATTTGAATAACACAACGAACATCAATTGCAATACAATAAAAAGCTAGAAGTTTGAATGACAAATCATGAAAGGTGGTTTCCAAGTTCATCTCAAGTAAAAAACATTATTTCCAACTATTGATTATGCACCTCAGATTGTTGATTGCATCGAAGATAGGAGAAACCATGAACATAGCTCAAATGCTTCTCAATTCCATCAACATTGGAACATTACAAAATGGGTTTGTTGCCCTTGTCTTCTAAACATACACCTTTGTATTGTTGAAGCTCTGGAGAAGTTCAAGATACATTTTTCCCTTGAACCTTAAGATAGAAAATGTGTTCACGTCCATCATGTTCCTGCATTGATGAATTTGTCCCTAAGCCTAAAAAGTGCAGTAATGTTAAATCTTGTGTTGAAATATGAAGCAGAAAAAATAGTTTATTTTCTCAGCAATACCATAGAAATAGAATTGTTCAACAAACTCCCGAGAAGAGTGATTATATGCAACATGATGAATGGGTGACTTTTTATGGATTGAAATTGGTTGCGGATGTTTATACTTTATTCCATGATTTCTCAAGCCAACTCAATTGTATTTTAGATATAGATGCTTATATCAATTCAGTTTCATCATTTAGATTAAGGAAACTATGGCTCTACCATACACCCTGAATATTTTCATAATAAGTTGGGTTCAGTTTTGTCACTTGAAAAACTTGATGTAATTTTGTAATACATGGTTTAGTTAAGCCTAACAGACTATTAACATACACTATTGATAATTGGTGGAGTGTCCATTTAAAATATTTGTGAGAACAATTTTAATTAGAGTGAAAGAGTATTCAATCTACACGAAAAAGGATATCAATTGCTCTCTTTTGTTTTAATATACAAAACCTAGATTACCAATATGAATAACACAACCAACATCAATTGAAATACAACAAAAAGCTAGAGGTTTGAGTGACAAATCATCAAAAGTGGTTTCTAGGTTCATCTTAACTAAAAAGCATTTTTTCCAACTATTGATTATGCACCTCAAATTGATGATTGCATCGAAGATAGGAGAAACCATGAACCTAACTCAAATGATTCTCAATTCCATCAATATTGTAACATTAAAAAATAGGTATGTTTCCCTTGTCTTCTAAACCTACATCTTTGTACTACTGGAGTTCTGGAGAAGTTAAATATAAATTTTTCCCTTGAACCTTAAGATAGAAAATGTGTTCACGTCTATTATGTTCCTCCATTGATGAATTTGTCCCTAACCCTGAAAAGTGCATTAATGTTAAATATGGTCTTATATGAAGCATAAAAAATATTTTAATTTCTCAGCAATACCTTAGAATTAGAATTGTTCAGCAAACTCCCGAGAAGAGTGATTATATGAAACTTGATGAATGGGTGATTTTTTGATGGATTGAGATTGGTTGCAGATCTTTATACTTTATTACATGATTTCTCAATCCAACTCGATTGTATACTATGCAAACTAACCTTTTAATGAAACATTGTATTAAACATCATATCCATCCTCCCTTACCTGCCACAACCAAGGAGAAGTGATACTTGAATATTAAATATGTAGCAAATTTCTATACTAAGCAATTGGTGCCCTTATTTATTTGCTTGTTTATTTTTCACTTCTTTATGTGTTTTTTCCCAGTTAGGTCAACCAAAGGCCTTGAATAGACACCATGTGACATGAGCTAATTATTGATGACTTTGTCTTGATTTATGATCATTTCTTCCTAGGAAGAAGTGGGATGATTTTGAATGGACACCATGTGGCATGGGATGCTGATTGGTGACTTTGTCTTATTATGATCATTTCTTTTTAGGAAGAAGTGGGGTTATAACTTTCTTGATTAGTTGACCGAAGCATTTCTTGAAAAATGGTTAGGCAATCAATCCTTGGTACATCATCCCGCCCCAATATAACATGCATGTACTCTAAGAATGTATGATACATAAATAAAAAAACAAAAAACAAAAACAGAACTTGACATGTGCATTTTTGTACCTTCTCTGCTTGAAGCAAATAATTTTCAATTTTTTCTTCACATTGTTAGATCCACATTCTTTGGAAAAGTTATGAGCTTGCACCATGTTGCATTGGGATCCATCTTAGCTAAGACAAGGGAGTCAACCCCACAAATACCAAGGTACAATCATTTCACAACTGAGTAGTAACAATACAATCTTAGGAATGGATGAATCATGAGAAAGGTTATTCTTACGCAAAGGAAACTATGGCTCTACTGTACCCCCTAAATGTTTTCATAATAAGTTGGGTTCAGTTTTGTCGCTTAAAAAAGTTGATGTAATTTTGTAATACACAGTTGATTTGAGCCTATTGGTTCCAACTATTGATTCTCCACCTCATATTGATTATTGCATTGAAGATAGGGGAAACCATGAACCTGGATCAAATGCTTCTTGATTCCATCAACATTGGAACATTACAAAACAATTATATTGCCCTTGTCTTCTAAACCTACACCTTTGTATTGTTGAAGCTCTGGAGAAGTTAAAGATAAATTTTTCCCCTGAACCTTGAAATAGAAAATATGTTCACGTCCATCATGTTCCTCCATTGATGAATTTTTCCCTAAGCCTAAAAAGTGCAGTAACGTTAACTAGTCTTGAAATATGAAGCAAAAAAAAAAAGTTTATTTTCTCAGCAATACCTTGGAATTAGAATTATTCAGCGAACTCCCAAGAAGAGTTGTTATATGCAACATGATGAATGGGTGTTTTTAGATGGATTGAGATTGGTTGCAGATGTTTATACTTTATTCCATGATTTATCAAGCCAAATCAGTGGTATTTCAGACACAAATGCTTAGACAATAATATCCTCAATTCAGTTTCATCATTTAGATTAATATTATTGTAAAGAGCCTGTAGAATGGACATGTACACCCATAAATATGCCTCTACCTTTGCCCAGATTAGATAATGAAAAACACTGTCACCAATGTAATGAACCCACA
Organism: Pinus taeda; assembly: GCA_000404065.3. Classification (NCBI taxonomy): domain Eukaryota; kingdom Viridiplantae; phylum Streptophyta; class Pinopsida; order Pinales; family Pinaceae; genus Pinus; species Pinus taeda. The sequence continues at coordinate 57,394 of APFE030071858.1, forward strand.
CCTTTGTACTGTTGAAGCTAATCTAGTGATTTATACTTGATGATAATTCAATGTCATTGTTTTAAATCTATACAAAATATTATTTAGAAGTATAATTCAACAATTTCATGAAAATAAAGTTAAATGGAAATAAAACCATTCAATGTTAAATGATGAAAAATATGAATAACAAAAATGTAATCAATGCAAAATAGTTTAGAATCTTCATGTATTTTATTCTACTTTTATTATAATAACAACTTTTCTTACAATAAAAATCACTAATTTTTTCCATATCTCTTATTTTCATTTAAAATTATCTAAAAATGGAACTTACAATTATAGACTATGCAAACCAACCTTTTAACAACACATTGTATTAAACATCATATCCACCCTCTCTTACTTGTCACAACCAAGGAGAAGTAACACTGGAATATTAAATGTGTAGCAAAAATATGTTTTAAATTTATATGAAATATTATTCAAAATTTTTTTATTTAGAAGTATAATTCAACAATTTCATGAAAAAAAAGATGAATAGAAATAAAATAGTTCAATGTTAAATGATGAAAAATATGAATAATAATAATGTAATCAATGCAAAAGAGTTTAGAATCTCCATGTATGTTATTCTACTATTATTATAATAACAACTTATCTTTACAACAATCACTAAGTTTTCCATATTCCTTCTTTCCATTTAAAATCATCTACAAATAGAACTTACAATTATAGACTATGCAAACCAACCTTTTAACGACACATTGTATTAAACATCATATCCACCCTCTCCTACTTGTCACAACCAAGGTGAAGTGATATTGGAATATTAAATATGTAGCAAAAATATGTTTTAAATTTATATAAAATATTATCTAGAAATTATTATTTAGAAGTATAATTCAACAATTTCATGAAAAAAATTGGATAGAAATAAAATAGTCCAAAGTTAAATGATGAAAAATATGAATAAAAAAAATGCAATCAATGCAAAATAGTTTAGATTCTCCATGTATTTTATTCTACTTTTATTATAATAACAATTTTTCTTACAATAACAATCACTAATTTTTCCATATTCCTTATTTTCATTTAAAATCATCTAAATATGGAACTTACAATTATCAACTATGCAAACCAACCTTTTAACGACATGTTGTATTAAACATCATATCCACCCTCTCTTACTTGTCACCAAGGAGAAGTGATACTGGAATATTAAATATGTAGCAAAAATATGTTTTGAATTTATACAAAATATTATTCAGAAAATGTTATTTAGAAGTATAATTCAACAATTTCATGAAAAAAATTGAATAGAAATAAAATAGTTCAATGTTAAATGATGAAAAATATGAATAACAATAATGGAATCAATGCAAAATAGTTTAGAACCTCCGTGTATTTTATTCTACTTTTATTATAATAACAACTTTTCTTATAATAACAATCATGATTTTTCCATATTCCTTCTTTTCATTTAAAATCATCTAAAAATGGAACTTACAGTTATAGACTATGCAAATCAACCTTTTAATGACAAATTGTATTAAACATCATTTCTACCGTCTTTACTTGTAAGAGCCATGGAGAAGTGATACTGGAATATTAAATATTTAGCAAAAATATGTTTTAAATTTATAAAAAATATTATTTAGAAGTATAATTCAACAATTTCATGAAAACAAAAGTTGAATAGAAATAAAATAATTCAATGTTAATGATGAAAAATATGAGTAACAAAATTGTAATCAATGCAAAATAGTTTAGAATCTCCATGTATTTTATTCTACTTTTATTATAATAACAACTTTTCTTACAATAACTATCACTAATTTTTTCCATATTCCTTCTTTTCATGTAAAATCATCTAAAAATGGAACTTACAATTATAGGCTATGCAAATCATATAAGGACACATTGTATTAAACATAATATCCACCCTCTCTTACTTGTCACAACTAAGGAGAAGTGACAATGGAATATTAAATATGTAGCAAAAATATATTTTAAATTTTTACAAAATATTATTTAGAAGTATAATTCAACAATTTCATAAAAAAAAAGTTGAATAGAAATAAAATAGTTCAATGTTAAATGATGAAAAATATGAATAACAAAAATGTAATCAATGCAAAATAGTTTAGAATCTCCATGTATTTTATTCTACTTTTATTATAATAACAATTTTTCTTACAATAACAATCACTAATTTTTCCATATTCCTTCTTTTCATTTAAAATTATCTAAAAATAGAACTTACAATTATAGACTATGCAAACCAACCTTTTAATGACACATTGTATTAAACATCATATTCACCCTCTCTTACTTGTCACAACCAAGGAGAAGTGATATTGGAATATTAAATATGTAGCAAATTTCTATACCAAGAAATTAGTGTCTGCCCTTATTTATTTGCATGTTTAGTTTTCACTTTATGTGTTTTTTTCCATTTAGGTAAACCAAAGGCCTTGAATGGACACCATGTGGCATGAGCCGCTTATTCATAAATTTGTCTTGATTTATGATCATTGCTTCCTAGAAAAAAGTGGGATGACATTGGTTGCAGTCGTGTCTTTGGAGTTTGCTTTCTATTTAATATCCTTTTTTGTATGAAAGTAAATTTTATGGAGATTACACTGTAATTGTTGCTCTATTTCTCTTCAGCCTTTTTTGTTTTTTTATTGTGTTTTCCATACTTATTTTCTCTCTTTTTATCATGCCAAAATATATTAAAAAACAAATTAAATATAAAAAATTATATTAAAGCAATAGAGTTACCTTTTTACATAATTCTTTACTATTTGAGAAAAAAATGAGAAGTAACGTTCGCTATAGATAAAAATTCCATAAATAACACTTTGGTATGGGCGTAATGTCCAACACCTTTGCCACAGGTGGCCATGCCAACTTCAACCTCAAGACTGTGTTATCTATTTCCTACACTACACAGGCTTGGCTAATCAACCGAGTTAAAATAAACTACACTTCATATACTTCCTACACTACACAGGATTTGCTAATAAACGAGATTAAACTATACTACACTTGGTAAATCAATCGGCAAACCCATTCCATGAAGGAATTAGGACTAGTTTCTTGAGGTGATCCAGTTCTGAAAAGCTACAAGAATATTCATGTTTGATCTCTAGTGTTTCTGAGTGAACTCCAAGAACACAAACCACGTGAAATATGGATATTTTTTAGGATTATCAGAATCAAAATTATATATGGAGGTCGTACAATTTTTTCATATGGCGATTTCAGAAAAAAATGTTAGTGATTTGTGTGTGGTCTTGTTCACCACTGCTCTTTGGAGGGATCTCTTGTATTTACCATTGGACAGTGCCTGCAAATCAATAAACCTCATGTCATGCATTTCAATACTAAAGACAAATTGACGAGAATAGAATGAGTACAACTGATGCTAGGAATATTATTTCCATCTCGCAAATTAGAATTTAGGATTTCAGTGAAGGTAATTAATAATCCATTTCAAGTTGCAATAAACTATAAATGTGTCTATGATGTTTACAACAATTGCATCAGTGTTGGGTCGCATAGAATACCACTTATTATTTATGAAAATCTCTAGACCTCCCACTTCATCTTGATGAAGGAGAGTAAGGGATGTCAGATCGCAATGGATGCCGGTCCCAAATGTTAGATTTGGTTGCGCCCATGAAGGATAATAGTTCAACCTCATGATTGAGTTGCCACCTTCAAAAAAATCTAAAGATGTAGATGCCCTACTCTAAGAGTCATTCCCAACAACTCTATCAATCCCAAAGCCAAGCGGTCCGTTGCTTCACAATATTATTTGAATACATTTTTTATGGGAATTGGTAACAATATAAAATTAGTAATAATATTATAATTGATTGTATACAACAAAATTAATTAAATGCATTTTACAGTGAAATATAGAAAAGAAAAAATACCTCTAGAAATAGTTGTCACCTCCAAACCCTGATCACCTGCAAGAAAAATCAGAATTAACCAACCTTATTCTATAGCTGTAATTAAAATAAAAAAAAGTAATACAATGAAAAAACTTGAATCTCGAGTTTGGAAGAACTGATAAACAAATAAACCAATCCCTGCAAGAACCGAGAGGGGAATAAGCCTCCACTTTAAGCCATCAAGAAATTGTGTCTTTGTGTTAACCCCCCAAGAAACTGTTCAACAAGAAGCAGTTGCTTGATTACTTTTTGAATGCCCATTATGTGCCCTAATTATTTTTTCTCTCTTAATTTTTTTTTTTTAAAACTAGAACGGTTATGTTTTATTGATAAAATTCAGGTTGGGTGAAGCCTAATCAACCATTACAATTCACAGATTTTACATGGGAACCTTTTCCGGTTATGGAATAATTTCCATATTCAAAGCACCTGCATTTATGCTGATCGTTCCATTTTGTAGAGTACATCCTATATTTGCCAATCTGTCCGCTTCCTTGTTTAATTCTCTGAGTATGTGGAAAATTTGAACCGAGGAGAAATCCTTCAGAATTTTACTCACTCTTGAGAGCTGTTTGTTTAGCGCTAGATCCTTGAGCCCTTTCTTGCTTATTATTAACTTTATTAACAATTCTGAATCTCCAAATATTAGGATTTCACTTGGATTTTCTTTTCTGGCTAATTGACAAGCTTTTAAAAGGCTGAGAGCTTCAACTTGGTTGTTGGTTTTCAGTCCAAGTCCCCAATTGAAGTCATCTTTTTCCCTGTTCGGATAGAAGATCACCCCTCCTGCTCCTGACCTACATGGATTGCCTTTTGAGGCACCATCGAAGAAGATAGTGCACTTGCCCTGGGATTTCCACCACTGCTGAAATCTGTCCACAGGATCTCGAATCTGCCATCTTTCCTTATGAAATGGTCGTGTGATTGTTGGAGGTCTGGTCTTGTAGGAGAAGGCATCCAGTCATGCCCTTTCTTCTCTTCGGAGGGAGTTATCATCTTTGACTGAAGAATGGTTCGGAGTTTCTAAAAGGAGTTTCTTTACCTGGTCTGCCACTTTTTCTGCAGGTGTTTCATTGTGGTTGAAGATGATTTCATTCCGGGCTATCCATAACTTCTAGCATACATATTTAGGGGCAGCAATCCACACCTTGTGCCATAGAGATTTGCCAGCAATATTGTGAGGATAACTGGCTTTCCAAGTGGAGAACATATCTGTAATCGAACATTGTATTGAGGGTCTCACATTCAGTCCGGTCAGGAAGATAGACCAGGCCTTCTTCGCATACTCACAATCAATAAACATGTGTTCTGAGGTTTCCAATGCGTTTTTACAAAGAGCACATCGGTGAGGACCTGCTATGTTCCTTCTGCATATGTTTTCTCGAGTCAGGATTTTGTTATGAAATAGAGTCCAAAAGAAGAAATAGATCTTAGGGATGTTGAAGCTGTCCCAGACCTGTTTCCACACTGATTTCGGATGTGGTGAATCCTTTTTGCTTTGCATTTGTAAATATCCTTGTCTTGTTGTGTACACCCCCGTCTTACCCCATCCCCAGGAATCTTCATCGTCTTTATGTACTGGAGCAAAATCTGAAATTGCATCTATAAGGGCATTTAACTGGTAATTTAGATGCGCTGGTACTTTAGGCAAATTCCAGCGTTGCCAATTTCCTTTACTATCCCAACCTTTTCTCTCTTAATTATTAACTATTAATCTCACGACCTAAAAATATTCAATCGTCTAACATTCCATATTGGTACATAGTAGTAGCTGGGAGAGTTTTTCTCAAAGGGAAACACCTTATAGCGTAATAAATAAAAGGCTATATAAAAGGAAGTGCATATATAGATTTTTTCTATAATTTTATTCAACTCTTATTTTGGATTTTTAATTAATATATAAAAAAGAAATTTTAAATAAAAATATATATATATATATAAAAGAAGAGGATATTAAACTATAGAGAGATAGAGAGAATTTTAAATAATTCATGTTTTATGGTTTCTTTAAATGGAATCTCATTTAATATATATTAGATAAAATTTGAATAAAACGATAAAATTATGGGGCACTAAAACCATGTGTCTGAAACCACCACTCTAGGCCAAATATTTTTGACTCTCTCACCAAGTCAAGTATATCCTAACCTTCCCCCGTTTAAACTTGATTTGGGAAATCCACATGTTCTCCTTTTATATCAATTAGATATATTCCAAGACTTTACCAATAGGGTACGCATACTTAGCCAAGTCATACAGTCGTTGCCAATATACATGTAATTTACAAGTTTCATCTCTGAAGTTTTTTTTTTGTTATCTTTTATAGAACTTACACTGCCATTCTCTTTTGTCTACATATCTACTCACACTAGGTGTGCTCCTCACCAAATCTCACTTATGTGGTTGCATCTAACCTTGTTAGCCACATCTCACCCTATTGGATCTCTAGTTCTTCTCAGATGATATTCACATATGCTAGTCAAATTTTGATCATACTTCTCTATGTTAGCTTCAACTTCAACATAGAATGTACTGGCATTTGCAACCATCACCTCCTTCTACATGCCACTATCCCTTGGCTCTACTACCAATGCTAGAAATAAAGAAGATGCAAGAGAAAATAATTATAGAAACAATAACACATAAAACACAAATATTTTAACATGGAAAACCAAAATTGGGAAAAACCAACTAATATATCTATTATTATCTTATGGCTTAAATGAAACCATGCCTTGACATAAAATCAACCAAGCTAACCAACATCCTAGCCTAGCCAAGTGAGCCCTCTGCTCAACTCAAGAACATTACAATGGAGAATCTTGAAGCCTTGTAAAGGCTACATCACATGTAATCCATGGACTCTAATACCATGGGCCACCAAAACCATGTGCTAGAAACCACTGTTGTGGACCTAACAACTTTGACTCTTTCACCAAGTCTAGTTTACCCTAGTAAAAAGTCGCCTGACTTGCTTCACAATGCCTTCATTGTAACTTCTCAAGAAATATTCAATAATATTGAATCTAAGAGAATAATCGTATTGTGCTCCTTAGCTTTTGTTCCAAATTGGTTCAGTTACCTATCGACATCACCATTGATGGAGAACCCAGATCCATAGTGATCCATTGATCTTTGTCCACCAACAGATCTTCCATTTTGAGATTCCATAGCACAAAACCCATCCCATTGAATTTCTCGATCTTTATCTTTGAATTGTTTACCTTTTCATTTCACCACAAGAATTGATTTTGCAAATCCTCACTATAAAAAGGTTTACCATAGGCCCGAATGAAACCTCTTAGCCACACAAGTGTCTCTTTGAAGCCATAACTACTCTAATTCCAAATGTAAGTTTTAACCATATAGATTCTTATTAAAAACCTGAAAATTATGTAATGACACACTCACACACACACACGCATTAACATAGAGATTTTACCCTAGAAACCCAAAGCTTGGAAAACCAGAAATTTTTTCCAGCACATCCTTACAATATTACAAACAATATGTATATCCCACGACATCCATAAATTCCCAATCCATTTACCCTGGATTAAAATACAACTATGGTTCCTTAACTGAAATTATAAAACCACGGGTTGAACCACAATGCACCACAAAAACCTATAAAAATGGAAATCATGTGTCGAAAACGACCAAAAATGGACATAAAATACTGGCAAATTTTTGCAAGGGCATTTTCTCCAAACCCCCATGTAGGGGGGCTTATTCCCATGTGAAATCCTCATTGCACCTGACAAGCTATATAATGTGTGCAAGTAGTCAAGCAAAGAATACACCACACATGAATCAATTATTAATTAAATGCCTTTTTGTTAAATTAAAATACTCTTGTTTCTTTTACGCATGATTTTTCTTGTTTAAGGTTTTTTTTTTTTTCCATTTTACTCACACACATATAGACACACACATTAGTTTTACCTTTTTAATGATTGTATTTGCAAAGAGTTTAAGTGTTTTAGGCAATGGTCCAAAAAATCTTGCAAGTTTAACCCTAAAAATAAATAAATGGGTTACTTATAACACCACATTTCAATTTGGCGATAGATTTTTTGGTCTTGACTCACAATGATATCAATTATTAAGGTCACAACCTCCAACAAGTTGTAATACTAAACTTGAATAAATGGGTTCTATTAGTGGTTGCACCACTTTTAGTTTTTGGGGACTATTTTAGAGTTTTTGTTTGGAAAGATATTATATGTTGAGACCACGATTTCAACCAAGTTGTAATTTAAACCATGAAAAAAAATAAGAATAATGATGTAAACACCACTTTTATTTTCGATGGTTGCTTTTAAGGTTTTTGTTTGTAACTTTAGAGATGACAATTGTAAAATTCTGTAATTTTAACTCTAGAAAAGAAAGTGCTACTAGTAGCACCATTTTTTGAAACGGGGCTGAAAATAGCCACTAAATGCAACCTCTAAAAAAGGGACAGCTCTAGAGAGTTCTTGTTAAGTTATTAACTATGTTAACCAACATTGGGGAACATAGTCTACTTCTCAATCTCCATATCTTCTAGTAGTTGATGTATTGTGTCATCTTCTTTAAAGTACCCTTGTGTTGATTTTATTGACATTCGTTGGTTGGATTTCCTTAACTGAGTTCATTTGTTCAAGTTGACAACCATATTTTTCAACAAAATACATTCAACTTCTAGGGTGGAAATTTGTTGCTTCTACTATACAAAGGTACCCATAATTGAAGCAAATTGAGAGATGGACTAATGCTCATTTTCATGAACCTTTGTTAGATGATTATATAATTTTTCATATCTATTGGTTCTTGTCAATCACTTTTTCTTTCAAATGAAAATGACCAACATTAAGCGAAAATATTGTGGGGAACAATAAAGAATCTCCTCTGTTTTATAGAGGTGGTACTCCTCCCTTGATAAATGGAAAATTCTTATTTTTTCTTCAAATGAATGCAATGGGTGAGTGCTTAAGAGAAAACCCCAACAAATATTCCATGAAGGCTCTCATATAACAGGTTTACTTAAACACATAATCTCATTCATAGAAAGAAAAGGGAATGAATATGACAACAAAATATTTCATCTACAGGGTTTGCACATGAAAAATAAAATGAATCTTCTCATGGAAATGGTATTAACAATGATATTAACATCATAAGATTTTAAGGAGTAAAGTAAAGGTTTTGAAAAGAATGTTTTCTATCATAAAAGTAAATATAACACATTGTACCATCGAGCAAGATGGAAAGAAACATATCATATTTACGAAGAACTTAACATAATATGTACATTGATATCATAAGGATCAAAAGGAGAGACACACTAGATATTGTATGCCTTAAATCAAATTCTTGAGATCCCAATAGTTAAGAGCCCTTGAGAGTTCTCTATGGAACTACACAAACACACACACACAGAGTTCATAACGCTCAGAAAATTAAAATGCATTTGTCCAAAGTGCACTGATTGGGGTCCCATGGACCATGTAAAATGAAAAGACTCGAAAGAGAAAAGAGGAAAACAATAAAAAATAAACATCTCTTCATTCACACTGGCTTTGAAATTAAAGGCTGGATGTTTTCTAATTGAGAAAAATATATCAAAAGATTAAACTAGGAGGTTACTTCATTTACTATACTGGAAGTAGGTTCTCTCTTTTTTCTCCACCGATGAAGTCTCTATTTAATGTTGTGCCTTTGAAAGAAAACCAAATCGTTCCAACTATATTTGTGTTGTTGAAATTAGTCATCCTTCAACTATTCATTGTATATCACTTTTAACCACTTTCCGATCAAGTTCTCCATTGGTGTTACATTTACTTCATGCATCACTTAGATATTAGAGAATTCATATTTGACTCCCTTTAATTTGGTACTTAGATGATCAATCACATTCTCTTAGTCATCAGGCTTGTTGATGTAATTTAATAACCATTTTTTAATATCTTCCTTTGAAAAAATTGTAATTGTTTCAAAGGTTTCAGCCCACGAAATGCACATTTCAACTATTTTTTCTTTCATTCTTTCTTGTGATAGTATGGCATCCACTACCATATGTGGGCCATCTAGTTCCATTAGCATGTCAACAAGTCTAAAGAATACATTAATCATTATTGTAGAAACATTGTCACTATCAATAATAAGTTGTTTTTGAGAGAATTAATTCTCTCATTCTAGCAATACTTTATGTGTTTGAGAAAATCATTCTCTTTCCTTCGTGTTTTACTCATATCAAGGGCCCTAACAAAGAAAACACTTAGATCATTTTTAACAAAATACTCATCAACTTTCAGATCTTTTTGTGAAATCTCTTTATAAGAAGTAGTTTTGGAAGTAATAGTAAGTGAACTCCATGTCAATTTCCATGGCTATAAGATGTTGATCCCTTTTCCTATTAAGAATAATATTCAACCTCCTAGGGAATTATTGAGATTCCCTCTTCATTTTATAGAGGTGGTACTAATTTTTTTTTATATGTGGAATATTCTCATTATAGCCTTAGATGAATGCAATGGATGAGTGTTAAAAAACAAACCCCGACAAATATTTCAACAAAACTCCAATACAACAAATTTATTCCTTAAGCACACAAGAAATTAATATGAAAATAAATAATTCATGTAGTGGGGTATGTTTTCGACAACATTTTTCCTTACTATCAAAATAATGTGAATTCTAGAATTACCTATGACTTTGCAAGATAAAATAAATAAAAATATGGACGAGTATTCAAAGAAATTTTTCCTATACATAGATTCAAGCAGGTTTGTAAAGCTTCAGTTGCACAAGAATCAAATAATACATCACCATACAAACTCATGCCTACAACATGAAACTTGAATGTCTTTGTGGAAGAAATTAACAATAATCTCCCAATGTGACAAGTTTAACATTGTGTGAAAACTAAAATTGCCTCCAATATTACAAATAGATAAATTGTAATGAAATCACATTTACTTTATTACAAGTAGGGATCTTGCTCCCTTGGACTTGAAATACAATATGAAGTGCTTGGAAGATATGAGAAGACATAAATTAGACCTATATCTTATTGTAGTAAGAAAACATGGAAATGCTAATGGAAATGTGAATGTATAAGAATAGATGAGAGGAAAATTTTAGCAAGCTAGTACATAAGATCTTTTGGAAAGGGAAACTCATCTTCAACAAAAACCCCAACTGCTTTTCTTAGTGTGATTTCCTTCTTTTATAATTTTCTCTTCATCTTTGCAACTACTTGACAGTTAGTTTTTTCTACTTTGTGTTAACTAAATGAAGATCCATTTTGAAAACACGAAGTAGGAATTCATCCTCCCAATTGTATCCCATTTTATATATCTAGATTTATTTATTTTTTTTTTTTTTTATTTATTTTTATTTTTTAATTCAAAACTAATTTGGTGATAGGTCCAAAATGGACAAGAATGTTCTTTTAATTTTATAATACATAATTTTAGCCATGTAAACCACTCCCAGGGTGTTCTTAACAATTCCAACTTTCCAACAAGCTCTCGTTTTCCTAATTTAAACTTCACGAACTCAATTATGGACTCTGGAAGATAGTGACCTAGCAGTTATTGTTCTACTCCATGTGAATCTTGGCTTTTGATTATAAATTTGTTTTTTAATCCCACATTCATAATGGTAATATACTTCACCCAATTTATGAATAATCCTCCCCCATAATGTTTATATAACACACATAGAGAGTCATGAGACTTTGTAAATTTTGTGCGGTGTATTTTTTTCCTTTGTCTAACTACTTATCATTCAATCATCAATGTCCAATCAGTGCCTTCCAAATGTCATTCTGGATATGTCCAACTAGATGCCATGTGTCATAGGGAGATATGCCAGAGGAATTTAGGATAAAAGTGATATGATAAATAATAATAAAATAATGTGGAGGTAAGATGCACAGATTTGTAAAATATTATAAGTGTGAAGAAGTAAAAGTAAAGGGGCATGTGAGGTGTGTGAAGTTTCGAGGAAGCATGTACCAAAGCTTCTACACAAAGGATACTAAAAAAAATGTGTTATAATATATATGCAAAGAGTGTATATTTTTTTCCTTTGTCTACCTACTTATCATTCAATCATCAATTCCCAATCAATGCCTTCCAAATGTCATTCTGGATATGTCCAACTGGATGCCATGTGTCATAGGGAGATATGCCAAAGGAATTTAGGATAAAAGTGATATGATAAATAATAATAAAATAATGTGGAGGTAAGATGCATGGATTTGTAAAATATTCTAAGTGTGAAGAAGCAAAAGTAAAGGGGCATCTGAGGTGTGTGAAGTTTCGGGGAAGCATGTACTAAAGCTTCTACACAAAGGATACTCAAAAAAATAAATGTGTTATAACATATATGCAAAGAGTGTATATTTTTTCCTTTGTCTACCTACTTATCATTCAATCATCAATGTCCAATCAATGCCTTCTAAATGTCATTCCAGATATGTCCAACTGGATGCCATGTGTCATAGGGAGATATGCCAAAGGAATTTAGGATAAAAGTGATATGATAAATAATAACAAAATAATGTGGAGGTAAGATGCATGGATTTGTAAAATATTCTAAGTGTGAAGAAGTAAAAGTAAAGGGGCACGTGAGGTGTGTGAAGTTTCGGGGAAGCATGTACCAAAGCTTCTACATAAAGGATACTCAGAAAAAAATGTGTTATAACATATATGCAAAGAGTGTATATTTGTTTCCTTTGTCTACCTACTTATCATTCAATCATCAGTGTCCAATCAATGCCTTCCAAATGTCATTCCAGATATGTCCAATTGGATGTCATGTGTCATAGGGAGATATGCCAAAGGAATTTAGGATAAAAGTGATATGATAAATAATAATAAAATAATGTGGAGGTAAGATGCATGGATTTGTAAAATATTCTAAGTGTGAAGAAGTAAAAGTAAAGGGGCATGTGAGGTGTGTGAAGTTTCGGGGAAGCATGTACTAAAGCTTCTACACAAAGGATACTAAAAAAATAAATGTGTTATAACATATATGCAAAGAGTGTATATTTTTTTCCTTTGTCTACCTACTTATCATTCAATCATCAATGTCCAATTAATGCCTTCCAAATGTCATTCCGGATATGTCCAACTGGATGCCATGTGTCATAGGGAGATATGCCAAAGGAATTTAGGATAAAAGTGATATGATAAATAATAATAAAATAACGTGGAGGTAAGATGCATGGGTTTGTAAAATATTCTAAGTGTGAAGAAGTAAAAGTAAAGGGGCATGTGAGGTGTGTGAAGTTTCGGGGAAGCATGTACCAAAGCTTCTACACAAGGGATACTAAAAAAAATGTGTTATAACATATATGCAAAGAGTGTAGGGGAATTATAATGGTGGAAAATATTCCAAGCATAAAGATGGTAAAGTAAATAAAGGTAAAATTAACTAACTAATAAATGGATCCTCACAAGTAAATAAGTGTTATAACATATATGCAAAGAGTGTAGAGGAATTATGAAGGTGTAAAGTTTTCTAAGTATGAAGAAGTAAGAGTAAATAAAGGTAAAATTAACTAAGTAATAAATGGTGTGTGGAGTTGGGAGGGAGTATGCACCAAAACTTTCACACAAAGGATGCTCAAAAGTAATTATGAAGGTGAGAAAATATCATATATTGGATGTGAGGAAACTAATTATGAAGGTGAGGGACAATTATAGAAATGGTAAAAACGGAAAAAGAGAGGAAAATGGAAAGTGGAAAGGCTAAGTTTGGAAGCATGGAAGTATGGAGAATTCCAAAAAAATATGGGGGTAGATAAAAAATAATGGAAAATGGATAATGGTTGATGGTAAATTGAAAAGGTAAAATAATAAATGGTAAATGTAAAAGGTGAATTGTAAAAGGGCGAAAATAAAGAAATGATGTAATGGACCAATTTAGGAAGACAAAATGAAAATTTGTAATATCCTAAGTGAATGAACTTATTCTTATATTTGTAAAGTGTTGGTTGAAACTTAGATATAGCATTACCAAATGAAAGAATGAATACACATAGTTTATTTCTTTTTAGCTACCCTTTAAATTTATGAAGTAGAAACCATCTAATTAGCCTTATGTAAGGAAGCAACACATCTTGAACTGATTTTAAACTCTTAAACTTTTTGGGTATTCATGACGATCAACATTCACATTCAAAAGAGAAAAAAATGACCTTCAATTTGATCAGGGAATTTTGAACAACACAAGATTACAACAAGTCTCTTGTTAATATTTCAACCACATATTTTCTAACCTTCGCTAGTATACTTAAGGCTCTTTTCATTTTTTCACTTGGTTCAGAAATTCATTCAATGGCTATTAAAGTATTCAATGGTTCAATAAATAATGGTTTCAAACATCAAGTAGCTTCCAATTCATTAATTCTCTTCTTTAAGATAATGATTCCCCTCTCTTGCTCATTTATGGAATACTCGAGCATCCCCTGTTGCTTGATGTAACTTTAAAACCTAACAAGATCTAGTTTCTTCGATGTTGAGGTCAAAATTATATTGTTCCACTACTTTCTTATGTTTTACTTTGACATTTCCAATTTACAATTCTTTGAATGCCTATCAATTTCAGCATTGTGTAATGTTAATGATTCTTCTTCAAAAATAATAGGGTCCTGAGTAGCAACTTCTTCATCAAGCAATATGTTTTCCAATATTTGGTTTTCAACCCAACTAGGGACTTCAGTGATAACATCAATCTCCATATTTTGGGAGACAATTTGTTCCTCTTGGGATTCTTTGGAAGCTTATCCTTTATTCTTCCTCTTTCTCTTTAAAACTAGTGAGGACAATATGTAATATTTCAGTCAACCTTCTAGGAGGGTCATCACCTCCTCCACTACCAACACTTTCTATAATAATCCTCTTCTCCTTGAATATATTTGTTTGTCCTTAAATTTTAGAAATGGAATAGGTTTTATGAGAATTATTGGGGGAACTGTGGTTAGTAATGGTTGTAGGTTGTCCCTAGTACTTTTGTTTTTCATTAATACTAACCAAGGTATTAATGTCATCATGAAAATGATTATCTTCATGTTCTTATTCTAACTTTGACTTTGATTTTCCCCAACTCCTTCTTCTAATTGCGTACTAAGACTTAAATAACACTTAATATAAGTCATATGTATAAAGAATAATCTACATGGATCAAAACATTTACAAGAGTGTACTTGGCTCATGTTGAAAGAGTCAAAATATGAAACAATTTCATCTAAATGGATAATAAATTTCACTCTAAAATTTCCAATTTTGAAAGGAGTAGGAATTAATTTTTTTTTCCTCTTTTCATTGGCGAAATGTACACAATATTTGTACTGTCGGTATACTTCAACAATGAATAATTTATCAGAAACATATTATGGAAAGAGCAGAGGCTTTACTTCAAAACCAAAGAGTCTAATTTAAGAAAATTCCTCTTGGCATAAAAAATCCCTTTATTGGCAGAGATGCCTTAGCCTCATTAGAGAGTTTACCTCTATCATGACCAAAAACTATCTTCCTAAATTCTATAACAAAATAATTTTGAACTTGATAAAAGTGAAAGGGAGTCTTATGCTTCCACAATACACGATACTAGAATTAAGCAAGATTTTTGTCTATATTCACATTTTGAGTAGTAGGAAGGTATTGAAATATATTTACATTGAAAAAGGCATAAACCAAATAAGAATCCATGAAAAATCTCTTTTTACTTTCGAAGTTACCTAATTGCTAAGATATCTCATTGGAAATAATATCAACCCAATCAAATATAGCTCCCTCATTGACTCAGTAGTGGAGAATGCAAAGAATATCCAGGCACATGTTTAGTGGATTCGTGACCAACAATTCTTGCTAAAAGCCATACAAATTCTGTGTATGGGTTAGCTAGTGTATTTACTTGAATTTGAGAAATATGTATTGAAGTAGGAGAAGGCTTATTTAGAAAACTTCTTAAAAGTTCAATACATCTTCCCCAACTCTCGATGAATTCATTCGCTTCACTAATTTTGAAAACTTTGTGTGGAGTGTGTAGTCATCACATTCTTCTTAAAAGGCTTGACATTAGTTGTACATCATTTCTAGCAGTTTATTCAAGGTGAAACATCATTTGTATCTTATCAAACTTTGTTGTGCACCATGAAACAACATAATTGAAGTTAGATATTTTAGCCAATGCATATTTATTTTACTATTCAAGTCACCCAAGCTTGGTTGGTACTTTGTTTCTCTTCTGGTAATTCAAAATGCTAATTATATGCAATAGACTTTTTAAAGTCAAATTTCCCTTCTAAGTGTATTAAGAGTTCCTCCATAATTAGAATCCTTCTTTCTACTCACCATTTTTTCTTTTAGTAGCCTCGAGGCACTTGGTGGTAATAAAATATTAATTTCCACTTACCGAGAAAAGTTATATCGAATGTTACTAAATCCACCAACCACTTGTTGTATCATTTCATAATGGTATATTAATGACAATTCCTTTCTTGAGGTAATAGCCATGTGATCTCCTTATTGAAAACCAACTAAATTTTGCTTAGGATGTCATGATAGTGAGTCTTTAATTCACATAAAAAATAATTCTTTATAATAATTTGATCAGAAAATGGCTATATATGAAAAAATACATGAGTTGAGATGGTGATGTGGGTAGGTATGTAAGTCGAGATGTAGGGAAATGAGGATATCTAGATACGTGGGAGTTGAGATGTAGGGAAATTAAGATGTTGGGATTCACGAGAGTTGGGATTTGAGATAAGGTAAATTGAGATATCATGAGTGAGGATAGGGTAAATTCGGATGTTGAGAGTCTAGATGGGGTGTAAGGGTTAAGCAGGGTTTGGGTTGTCTTTCCATCTCCACTTTTGAAAAAGTGACTAAGTAAGGAATTAGGGCATCGAGATCGGGATATGTGAATGGAGTGGTAGGTTGTCCTACCATAATAACTAAGAAAAATACTAGTATTAATGAGGCCAAAATAAGATAGTTATTAGTCGAATATGTGAATTATTGGCATCGATTATCCACCACATTGGTGTTTATCAAATCGTTGTTGAAATTATGCCGAATAGTCAACGGTTTAGTTACCGTTGCATATGTGATGGTTCATATGTCAATTATACGACACATAAAAAGGTCAAAATGGTCATTAAAAAATCAACGTTTATAAGTTGGAGTTGCAATGCTAGAAATCGTTAGATATCCAATGGTACAACATAGGATATTTGGTATTTTTCACACTAGTTCACAGTCAAATATTTGCCACATAGGTCATTTTGTCTAACAAAACAAACTGACGTTGAGGTGTTGGGTTATTGACAAAATAAATAAATTGTGCGACAAAAGTGTTTTCACTTCAACACTTTCAAGCTGACAGTGAATCGTTGGATATGTGACAGATGGTGGGCTCCAGTATTGCAGCAATAATGTTGCAACTCCTGGGACTCCCTTCTTTACTTTTATCAACCCGGTTGTTCGTAACAAACTTGGAAGCAACGGTGCTGTATGCACAAGTACTAGCTCTTGTTGCAGCTGTCACTTGGTCAGCTGGCACAAGTCCGCTAGGGGCTTTAGCAAACTTCTATGAGTTCTCAGAAGAAGCTTTTAAGTGATGCATGAAAGCTAACTCAAAGGAAGCTAATCTACTTGCGAAAAGAAATTGAAAGCCAAAGAGGAATGCAAACCCTAGCAAACCCTAATTCTACTAGCTAGTTCTACTGATGCAAAAATGAGAATGCAAACTGCTGAAAAGAGATGTCATTACTTCCATGAAGATAAAATACATATGTCTAGACTACCTTTGTCCTAGGAAAGCATCTTTTTGTATTTTTTGATTAAGTGTCGATTTTCACATG
>APFE030071860.1:1412-13484 GCA_000404065.3 Pinus taeda
ATGGTTGTGGATGTGTTGTGGTCGGTAAGCACAACCGCTTCACGACCTCTGCCGAAATGAGGTTCTTTTGACTCCCACTATCAACAATGAACTGTATAGGGGAGCCCTTTACCCACATCTGGGAGTGGAAGAGACGCTCCTCCTCCTCTGGATCTTCGGGTTCATTTTTCTGGATCTTTGCGGTAGCAACAGTGGCGCTGGGGTCCGCATCAATGATCTGCTTCCCTTTTTCATACCCCTTATTGGGTTCTGACTCAGAGTCGGAACATGCATCTGATTCTGAAACCTTTAGCTCAGCCACCAGTGACTGCTTGGCCCGACACTCACTTGTGTTGTGAGTGGAGCTCTTATGGAACTCGCACCATTTTTCAGTGTCCTTTCTCTCTCGGCTTCGCGGCGTTGTTCTTTGCTTGTAGCTTCGGCTGGTTGTCTTGGGTTGTCCCGCCTTGGCTTTGTCCTTTGTTCTGTGGTTTAGGGGGACCTTTCCCCTGCTTTGGATTCGCAGATCCAAAATCTCGCTTCTTTTGTTTCAACTTCTGTTCGACCTTGACAGCATACCGGTATGCTGCGCCGAGTGAGGGGATATTTAGGAATTGTATTTCTTCCTGGATGTACTTGTGCAGGCAGCCATGGTATTTGAGTATCAAATGTTGCTCTGAATCCTTGATACCCAACTTTGTGCAAAGGGTATGGAAAAGATTGGTGAACTCCCGGCATGTCTTGGTCCCTTCCCTGCCGCAGCGTGGTCCACTTTATGTATTCATCATCATAGCTCCCGATAGGTTAGTACTGCTCCTTGATGGCATCCCGGAACGAATCCCAGGAGGGTGCAGCTGAAAATAGTGAGCCAGTACTTTCATCCTTCTGTGTGCAGTAGGTTTCCCACTAGTCCTTGACCTGGGGGGCTGCTTTGAGGAGAGCAAAAACAATCTTTTCCCAGCTCGAAAATTCATGAATAGAAAAATAACCCTCTAGTAGATTTAACCATTTATCTACGATGTCTATGTCTATCTGACCCTCGAATATGGGGATTTCAAAATTAACTTGTACCTTAAAGGGTGTGGCGTTTCTAGAGTAGCTGCTGGAAGCCGATGCGTTGCTTCTAGGTAGCCGCTGAAGGATCTGGGCAAAGCTGTCCATCATCGCATTCCGTTGTCGTTCGAGGGCTTCTTCGAGCAAGATTTTGATGGGATCTCCTACCCCCTCGTCTTTCTTCTCGTCCGCCATGGGAGGCCGTCGAGATTTGCGAGGCTGGTCTTGCAAAGGTTCAACCAGTTCAAGCCCTAACTCCTTATATCCCAACCTTGTTGGGGACATGCAAAGAAAAATAGAGAAAAAGCAAACCCCTCTGATACCACTGATCCAGATTTAGACAGGAACGCAACAAATTACAGAGATAACCATATACACAAAGATGCAGCGGAAATAATACTTCATTTCATTAATAGAAAATACTGAAACATGCTTACAATCAGAAATGGAAATAAACTAGCTAGGGCGACGGTAGCTTATCTCTAAGAAGAGATGTGATGGCTACATGCCTCTGAACTGTGTTACAATGAGGCTCAAAGGCCTATTTATTGTTGAGAAACAATGAAAAACCCTTAACATTCCAAAACCTAACCCTAGGAGATGAAACGCAAAACTGTGGGCCCCGTTTGGGGGTAAGTTGGTACATCAACTTCCCGAGGTCGTAACTTTAGCATATGATCTCCGTTTGACGCGTACAATAGCTCACTAGAAAGATCTATTCGAGCACTATCATTGTTGGAACGAGCAACATCGGTCCATTTTATGGACCCATGTTGCCCCGGATTCCCCAAAAAACGTCGTTTAGGGCCTCAAAACGGCTCCGGAAGTTCAGGACCCGAAAAACTGCTAAAAATAGTAAAGTTGTGCTACAATTAAGGAAACTGAAAATGCTAAGAAAGACAATGGTGGGGGTCCAGGTGGACTTGGCAGGTGGCCACCGATATCCACCTGGATCAATGAGAGAGGTTAGAGTCAAAGTTAATTGTAGAAGTTGCTTTTAAGTTCCCTAGACATTAGAGTTTGGTTATAACACTTCATGGAACAGTTCCTAGAGTCATGGATTTGACCCCTAAGAGTGGGGAGATGTTGTTTTGGTCTTTATGTATCATTTTCTTAGTCATAGAACATGTTGGACATCAGAGGAGAGAACTATTGTAGCTTGTACGTGGATATTTTCTGGAAATCAAAAGGATACATTTTGTAGCTATTATCTAGGAATTCATGTGCAGTAAGTTTGTGATGTTGTTTTTTCTTTGTTATAGCTTTATATGAAATATATTCATCTTCTCTTTACATTCATCAACTCTTCAATGGTTTTCCTTGCAATTTACAAACATAATTATTTACATTAAGCTCTATTTTGATGGTAAAATCATTATTTGTTACTTTCTTTCTTGCTTAATGAATTCACGTTTCATACTCATTAAGACCTTTAGCTTCTTCTGAACACTACACTACACCACCAAACCCTAAGATCCATCACAAAAGTATTACTACCTTGCTCCTTTATATCTTTTCTTGATGTAACCCTTTGATCCTGTTGACCTAACTACATGGTTTTTCTTGCTTATCCAACAACAAAACCCTAAATTTTCCAAAAACCTACCTGAGCCTAGCTATCTAGCCTAAAATCCTTTACATCCCAGTATCTTTGGCTGTGATTTCATAGAGAGATCCCTCTCTAGTTTGGTAGAGCTTGCTACCAAACTAAAATATTGGTCTTTGGTTACCTCCATCAATCTCCTCTTAGCCCGGGACATTGTGGAGGATAACATTTTGGCATCGTTGTTAGGGAACGACTGTTAAATTATTCCTGGGATTAGTTCTATAGGTGCTTTCAAGATTGGTTCTGTGGGTGACAGATTCCTATATCCAAAGAAGGCTAATTTAAGAAATGACATCAAGTTCAATGTGTAAAAACTTTGGCTCCTAAAAGACACATGAGGTCAAATCCTAACCCAAATAAACCTCCTGTTGTTAATGATCCAGAGAAGTTGCTTCAGAAACTCAAATCCCCTATTCCTAAAAGTGGATCTCAAAAACTAGTAAAACCTACATCTCTACCTGATCAATTATTAACTGTTGAAGATAATTATTTTGATATTTAGTTTGACCGATCTTTATTTCGATCCAAATCTAAGTCTTCCCTTTCAAAAGTGGCTTTTGACCCTATTAGGTTTGATTCCTACCTCCCTTCTTCTAAATCCCTATTTTCCAAAATTGATCATGAGTTGTGGTTAAACTTAGATAACTTCAAAGCCTAGTTGACCAACTTCAAATCACTACCGAGAAAACTTACATCCAATATCAACTTGAAAACTTGGTTATTGCTTCATCCTCCACTTCATCTCCAAACAAATTAGCTACATTATCTACCATAGTTATTTTACCACCACCTCCATTAGCGTCATCATATTCATCAACACAACCCATTATCATACCCACACAACCCATTATAGTACCTCTACTACCTCCTCCAATAGTCATGGAATGCTTTTCCCCTCTACTATTACCTGGTCAACTTGCTACCCTACCTCAGAACTGTGGTAAAAGACTCCCTCTTTTGATGGAAATTCAGAGATCACAGCACAACAACATGTTGACAAACTGATAGATTTTATCGACCTTGAAGAGGTTGATGATGAGGATGCAAATATGAGAATCATAGCCTAGAGTTTTTATGGAGATGTAAAGAAATGGTTTCGTAGTTTGGCAAAAAATTCCATCAATAGCTCTCAACAGTTAATAGAGTTATTCTTAGTCCGATGGCAGGAGAAGAAAAATCCATTGCATATTTTGGTTAAGTATAATTCCATGAAAAGAAACCCGAATGAGATAGTGCATGAGTTTACAGCTAGGTTCAATCTAGTGTACAATTCCATTCCTAATGATATGAAACCTTCCCCCTCATTTAGCCCTCCACTATCATGATTCCTTTGATCCAGAGATGGCATATTATATTATGGATAAAGATCTTGCAACTTAAGAAGAAATTTAGTGCAATGGTGTAAGTGTGGAAGATAATTTGCTTATCAAGAAATCTAAAATAAAACTAGAGAAAGCTGAGAAGAAGGAGTAGTCTTCTTCTTCTTCTAAGGTAAAGCTTGAAGCTCTGATTAAAACAACGGAAATAATGATGGACATAATGACTATTGTTTATAGACAAGTGGAGCCTTTGATAATGAATTTGAATTATAGGAGACAACAACAATCACAATTTAGAAATATAAAACAGAAAAATTAGGACCCTTAGGGACAAATCAAAACACCATTTCAGTAAAATTACACACAAGGCCCAGAAGATGATGACGAAAAAATTGATGAGGCTAACAATTTATTTGAGGAATATGAATTACCTACCTTTCTAGCTTAGGAAGATCAGTTTTCTTAGAAATCAATAACACCAAGTGCTTAGTAGCTTGTCCTTGCCAATGATGATTCATGGGCAGTGCATACTGAAGAGTATCAAAGGGGATATCAGAATGCTCTTAATGATATGAAAAAACAATACAACTTGAGGAGCAAAAATGTCCCTGTCACATTACATCAGAAAAGGAAAAATGTTCAGAAAGATACACAGGATAAAGAATCAACCCCTACAGATCAAAATAGAGAAAAATAGATTTTCATTCTGAGTTGGGATAAAAACAATGAAGCTTCTACCAGCAATTTGAGGAAGGACAAGGAGGTTCAAACCAAAAGTCTGAAAAAGGAGTCTCAAAACAAAGGAAAACCTGAAGAGAAGACATTGTAGTAAAAGAGGTAGATAAACAAACCAATATGTTTAGCTTAGAGAGTGAAATTTCCAAATTGAAGATTTCAATTTCTCTAACTAAACTAGTCAAAAAATGAAAAGTACAAATTCCAGATTGTTAAGATGTTGAAAGTAGATCAAATGTCATATACTGTCAATGTTGTCGATCATGAGTCTGCAATTTTATTTGCTCCATCTGTAGAGGGAAGTCTTGAGGATATTGAAGTTCCCCCTTTCTATTTTAGTCTAAAAATCCATGAGTATATACTCCATAATTCCATGTTAGATTTTGATGCCTCACATAACCTGATGCCAAAAGCTATTATGGCCAAACTGGGATTATAAACCACTCGACCCTACCATGAGTTGTATTCATTTGATTTGGGAAGACACAAACTCCTTGGCCTTATCAAAGATCTAGTAGTTTTCCTTGACCAAATTCCATCGAAGAATGTGTTGATGGATGTAGTGGTCGTTGATATACCTCCACAATTTGGCATGTTGCTTTCAAAGTCTTTGGGGGGAAAGATGAAAGGACCCTTGCAACTTGATTTTTCATATGCTACTATACCAATATTTGGGTAGCTTGGAAAAATATACCAAGAGAATTAGATGAAATTCATTATTTGTAGTAAAGAAAGACCAAATAATCACCCTATCCCTAATGTACATACCGATCTAGAGTCTTTCATTTTGTATAGTGATATGAATCTAGTTGATTATGATAGTCAAATTGTAGAGATTTTAGAAGTTTCGGATGTCATAAGTAGTGTACAAGAAGATTTGATTACAGAAAAATAGAAAAATGATGCAGACTCTTTGCAGCTGAAAAAATCACCCGAAGAGATTGTTGAATCAGTGCCAAAAACACAAAATTTTGAGAGAGTGAGTCATCCTCCAAAAACTCAGACAGATCAGTCTTCCAAAATTTTGTTTCCAGATGAAGAAGATATTCTTTGGACCATGCAGTTTGATGGTGCATTGGGTAAGAAGGAGTTCGGATTGGCATGTGGATTCATGGTCCTTTGCATCAGTCATGTAAAATACCTCGCAATGTAAGATTGATTTCTTATAAGTTGTCTTTTGACTACTAAAATAATGAGTCGAAGTATGAAGCACTCATTTCTGGCCTTAAAATTCTAAAAAAACCAGGAGCAAAGAAAATTTCAGTTTATGGCGACTCCGAGTTGGCAATTAAACAGGTGAAAGGGGAGTACCAAGGCAAACATCCAAGGATGTGACCTTATCTAAATGTTGTCCTTGACATTCTTAAGACTTTTTTAGAACATACTTTTTCTTTGATTCCTAGAACTCAGAAAATTATGGTTGGTTCCCTTGCTACTGCAAAAAGTATGGTTAAGATTCCTATCCATTCAAATAAGAAGTATCAATTCACGTTAAGAACTACCTAGCTGTCCTTGACAATCTGAGATATTGAGAGGTGTTTTGGGATGACAAATAGATTAACAATTTTTTGCAGATGGAGGATGAATTCCTGAATTCCCATATTGATGATGCATTTAATGAGAATGATCCGAAAATGGAGGCTATTGAAGTTGAAATGTTTTAGTTGAAAGACAATAACATTCCACAAGGTCTTGTACCTTTGGAAGAGATTTGATCGTGATGATGTTGATAAAAATCCCACCATGTTCCCTACAGAAAAAGGGGTTGAATATGTGAACATTGGTACAACAGATAAACCCAAGATGGTCAAATTGTCAAAGTCTTTATCTCCTGAGATGAAAAGTAAGTACATTGCTTTGATGACAATATTTTCTAATGTATTTTCTTGGGAATATTCATATTTGAAAGTGTATGATAAGAAAATCATTCAGCACACTATACCGGTTAAACCTGAGAAAAATCCATTCTACCAGAAGCTAAGGAGGATTAATCCTAAATTGTTCCATCCATTGAGAAAGATAGATGCAGAAAGTTTAACATTTCATTGAATCCTAAAAAGAGCCTTTTGTCCATGGAGGAAGGTAAGCTGCTGGGGCACATCATATCCAAGGATGGCATCTGGATTGACCATGCAAGAGTTGAATCCATTCAATAGATAGATTTTCTGAGGAACAAAAAAATTATTCAGTCATTTAATGGGAAAATTAACTTTTTGATGAGATTCATCCCGTACCTCGCTGAACATTTGAGAGAGATGACACACATGCTAAAAAAGGACATGGAGGTAAGATGGTCTAAATATGCCAAGAAGTTTTTCAATGTAGTCAAATTTTCATTATCTATTGCTCCTACTTTAATCATTCCCGATTATACTTTAGATTTTATTATATTTTCATTCGCCTTTGAGCATACTTTAGCAGCTTCCCTAATGCAAAAGAAGGATTAGAAAAATGAACATCCCATAGCATTTTTTATTCAGACAATAAGGGATACAACACTAAAATAAACATTATTGAGAAGCAGGCTTTGGCTTTATTTAAAGTGCTTAAATATTTTTGGGTATACATTCTACATTCCCACATTATAGCTTATGTTCCGACAACAGTAGTATGTAGACTGATCCAGAGGGTTAGAGGGGAAAATGGATAGTAGCTATCTTAGAATACGATTTAGAAATAAAGCCAACAAATCTCATTTAGGGACAGGGTTTGGCCAAGCTCATTGCCGAATCTAATTTGCATGCATTAGATATCAACTTGATTGTTTCCCTCTCTGAAGAAGAAGTAGAAGATTCACAGGTACATATGTCAGTCATGTTCACTTCATCTCCATGGTACTCTTACATAGTTTATGTATTGCAACATTTAAACCCTTTGCCAGAAGTTCCCAAAGGTAAAAGTAGATCATTAAAAATGAAAACTTCAAAATATTGCATTCTTGATGGTGTTTTGTTTTGGAAAGATCTGGGTGCTGTATTGCTAAACTATCTTATTGAAAATGAAGCAAAGGATGTGATGATTGATTTCCACAAAGGAGATTGTGGTGACAACCTCTTTTGGAAAACTACAACCAACAAAATTTTGAGGGTTGGGTTTTATTGGCCTACTCTTTTTGATAATTTGTACAAAACAATAATGAGCTTCCATGAGTGCCTAATTTTTTAGGGAAAAGAAAACATTTTCCATTTCCTTTGCAAATAGTTTCAGTCTTAGCTCCTTTCTAGTAGTGGGGTTTTGATTTTGTTGGCGAAATAAATCCTTTATTTTTTGCACAACACAAGTGGATCTTGACAACCACGTACCACTTTACGAAATGGATTGAAGCAATCCCAACCATGCAAGTTATTGATTCTGTTGTCATTCAATTTATTGAAACTAATATCTTGTCTAGATTTAGCTACTCGTAGAAAATAATTACTGACAACGTCGCTTCTTTTATGACCAAGAATATGGTGGAGTTTTTTGAGAAATCATATCACACTGGGGCATTCTACCACTTATTACCTACAAGGGAATGGGTTGGCTGAATCCTCAAATAAATCTCTAATCAACATCATCAAGAAAGTTTTGGAGGTCAATAAAAAGAACTAGAACAAAAAAATCGTTAATGCTTTATGGGTAGACAGAGTCAGTACCAAGAAATCCATAGGCATGTCTCCTTTTCAATTGGTCTACGGGGTTGATATTATTTTTCCTTCGTCCCTTGCTATCCCAGTCATGAAAAATCTACAGGAAGCGGGAAACAAACTGAATGATGTGCAGTGGAGGATAAGTCAAATGATCCATTTACAACAAACTAGGGAAAAAGTATTTCAAAATACTTCCAAGCTTCAAGAAAGGATTAAAAAGATTTATGACTGCGAGACTAAATAAGATAACTTCAACATGAGTGATGTGGTTCTTCGTTGGGATGTACAGAATGAAGAAAAGGGTAAACACAATAAGTTTGAAAAAATATGGAAGGGACCATACAAAATCTCAACCTTCAGGAGGGAGAATGCTTATCTGTTGGAAGAAATGAATGGAAAAGTTATTCATGAGGAGCGATCAATGGTAGGCTTCTCAAGCACTACCACACCTGAAGAAATTTTTGGAAGTTTTCATTATCATTGTATATACTAGTTTACATTTCATGTCAGAGTGTATAGTGGCTATATTAGGAGTTTGAGGCCTGAGGAGAAGCCCATATGACTTCTTTGATCAGTTGTTGGTTTGAAGATCCAGTTTGTTTTGTTTATTGTTTTTCTAAAGTCATTCATTCAATTTTCAGTTTGAGGTTAATCTTTTCACTAGGTCTACAATGTTCTTCACACCTCCTATGGAGCTAACATCCTTAGCCGGAACCAGTGTTAGTGTCACTCAGATTTTACTGCCCCCAATGATCAAATTTTCTCTTTTATAATGTTCATTATGGTTTAAGGTCAAGTTTTATCATTTCACTAGGTCTTCCATTCAAAAACTTTGGTCACTAGTTAGTGAGTCTAGGTTGTCAATTATTCTTTTACAAATTGCCATGTTTTGGTCACTATCATTATACATTTAGATGTGTAATATTTGAAAAGATTTATGGTCATATCAATCTCATTATCATGGTCTTCATCCAACACACTATCATCCATTAGGTCACTAGGGTCTCAGTCATTGAATTTCTCATTTCATTCATAAATTGGCATGTAAAGGAATAGTGATACAAAATGGTTCAAAAAGGTTTAATTTCAAAAGAATGTTTTGTAATAAGTTTTAAATAATCTCAAGTTGTATTCAAAGGTTTCAAAGCTACATGATTTCCAAAATAAAAGTGAAAAGGGCATAATGTGGGCCATCCCATCACTGTGAAAAGAAATTAACTCCAAAAGCTATAAAATACCATCATTGTCTATTTATCTCATTCATTTCATCACTAAAAGAAGCTCTCTCTCATAATCAGTCACTACCTCGCCATTTATAGGGTCAAATACATTCCGAAAAATCAATTTTTAGATCTCTAGTTGTGTTTTTTTAGCCATTTCATTGCACTTTCACTGAGCACACTGTGTTTTACCTTATCACGCTATGCTTCTCCATGTGAATGTTGCGCTTTCTCCGGGGTAATCAAGTGAGTTTTTAAGGGTTTTCAAAGGCCAAATCAAATCTCCAATAGGGTCAATCAGGTTAGTTGAAGGATAAGTATCATTTCCATTAGTTTACTTCATAGTCTTTATGGTGTAAACCTCCTATTTTCCCCCACTCTGCATTTTTGTGGGAGAGACATCACTTTTAGTTTGCAGACCCTAAAACCCTATTCCTAGCATACCCTACCCTCCATTACATGTAATCATACTCCTAAAACCCTCACTTTAATTCCCTAAACCCTATACCTAAAATATACCCATACGTTGAATTTCTGAAAACCTAAAACCTTTAACTTATGTATAAATTATATAGCCCATGTCCCTCACTCATTCCACTCCTTATGACTTCATAACACTCCCTCACATCCTTCCCTACCTCCCTAATTTGTTTCACACCCACTTCCACTCCCTAACACCATCACCTTACCCCCTTTTTCCCTTCCCCTATTTTACCTCTTAAGGTTTGCATTCACAGTTTTGTATGGAGGAGGAGAAGAAAACTTATAACAAGGGTGGAAAGGTGTCACAATATGAACCTCTGAATACTCAAAAGCTGATATCTTCACCACTTTCCAAATAGTGTTTTCAACATGTAGGGTGTCTTAAGTATTGTGAGTTGATGCAAAAAGTTCAATACCATGATGAATTGACCAGCAATAGCTACTAGGATACCCAACATTGGTGAAACATGATTCAAGACTCAAGAATAGGATGCTCAACTATATTAACCCTACCTCAAAGCTCCATACAAAGCCAACATCGAGAAAATCGTTCCTTTTGGCCAGCTCCTTGACAAGATTGCACCTTTGATTAAGGTCATAATGAGATATTTCACTTGTTAAGGAAGATTCTCTAGACTCTACGACTATCACATCAGATTGTTGTGTGTGGAGCATGATTGTTCAGAGCTCTTTGTTTCAGTCGGATGTATACCCCAGGAGGTTTGTACACCGCTCCACACGGGGGGGTGCGGGGGGAACTTCTCCCTCCTGCGGGGGGGGCGATCCCCCGCGACTGGGGGGTTCGGGGGCCAGTGGTCCCCAGGCAAGGGCTCGGGGACATCGCCCCCGAAGCTAAAACCAGATGTAAAATTATCTTGTAAAAGTATAGTAATTTCTAGTCAATCTGGGTCGTTCATTAGGCAGATGATCTAATGGTAGAACTTATGTTTAGTTTAGGGTTTTTTGCTCTTGAAGGAAACCCCTCTCTTTGTATGAGGGCATTGTATTTGAGGCTATGTAATAGATGTGTATTCTTCGAGTGAGAAGTAGAGAGGTGAGACTATGAGAGAAAATAGAGGATATTACAATGGATCTATTGTAGGTTGTGTCTCTTCGTTTTGCTGTATAATAAAAAGGAAGGACTAGAGGTTCAAGGTGGATGTAGCCCAAACTGGGTGAACCACATATATTTGTGTCTCTCTTGTTTTATGCATTTTCTATGTTTATATTTCTGCAATATTTTATGTGTTCCATTGCTCTGTAATATATAATTTTATAACAACTGGTATCAGAGCTAAAGGTCTATTTGGCTGATAAACTCGTAGGAAAGAAGGGTTCCTCATTCTAGTGGGAGCAATTGCAGAAGATGGTAAGTTTAAGGTCGAGAAATTTAACGGCCAAAACTTCTCACTGTGGAAGATGTAGATGGAAGATTATCTGTATTAGAAAGATCTATACGTACCATTGGGCGGAAAAGAAAAGATGCCAATGGGTATGATAGAGGAAGAATATAACCTTTTCGATAGAAATTCACTTGGAACAATACGGTTGTGCCTCGCAGCATCAGTCACCTTCAACATTTCGAAGGAAACAATGACAGAGGGTTTGATTAAGGCATTCGAGAAACGATATGAAAAACCCTCGACCTCAAACAAAGTATTTCTTATGAAACAGTTATTTAATATGAAGATGTCGGAAGGTGGATCTGTTGTAGACCATTTAAATGTTTTTAATAATGTTACAAGTCAGTTATGTTCTGTAGGGGTAAACTTTGATGATGAAGTTAGAGCTTTGTTATTCTTGTGATTATTACTAGAAAGTTGGAATGGTTTAGTAATGGCCATTAGTAACTCTGTGTCTGGATCTAGTACTTTAAAGTTTGATGATGTTGTCGATGTTATCCTTAGTGAAGAAATGCGATGGAAGAGCTCCAGTGAGACATCGAGTAATGCTTTGAGTGCAGAGTCTAGGGGAAGAAAAATGGAAAGAGGAAACAGCTCAGGATATCGCAGTAAATCAAGGAAAGGCAGATCCAAGTCCAGATTGGG
>APFE030071860.1:39685-58286 GCA_000404065.3 Pinus taeda
CATCACTTCCCATGGTCATCCGAAATATCTCCCCTTTTGTTTCCTTGGACCTACAATAATCCTGGTACTTGTTGTTAAAGGCTTGCTGCATCTGAACCCATGTGGTGATACTATTCCCAGGTAAACCCATGAACCAGCGTAGCGCTGCATCGTTGAGGGTGGAAGGGAAAAGTTTTAGCTTTTGTTCATCCTCAGTATAGTCATAGGTTCTACAGAGGACAACAAATTCGAATAGAAAGGTATCAGGGTCTTCGGTAGTCAACCCATGGAAGTGGGGTAAAGCAGAGGGGCTAATGTTCTTCATTTTCATCTCACCATTGGTCTCTCGGATAGGGAAGGCACCCTCTATCCTCTCATTTCCTCCTCGATTATCAGCCATAGTTTCAAGTGGAGTGGTCTCTAACTCTTCTTCTTCTATAGGGCTTTGATATGTCTCGGGGTGTTCACCTATAGTTTCCTCTGGATCACTGTCATCATCGAAGAGCGAAGGGTGACTGAGTGATGTCGTGGGGGTGTTAGGTAGGAATTTTCCTGATCTATCTCTGTTCCTACGAGGCATGAAGTGGAAAGACTTCTTTTTGATTGCTTTTGTGTTTTTCCCTGTGCTCCTGCAAAAATGAAACAGATTGATTGCAAACTTGAAATTCTAATCTACACTTGTAGAATTGAAAGTCTATTCTATGAAAGCAGGAAAGACTAATATATGAAAGCAGGAAAGACTATCCTATGAAAGCAGGAAAGATTAATCTATGAAAGCAGGAAAGACTATCCTATCCTTGCAGAATGGAAATGAAGCAAACGACTTAGCAGAAAGTGAGAGTAAGAATTTAGAAGAAAAGCAACAATTACTAATACTCTGACGCTTCCCCGGCAACGGCGCCAAAAAGGATGGTGAGCTCCAATATTGTAGCAATAATGCTACAACTCCTGGGGCTTCCTGTCTCTCATTTTATCAACCCGGTAGTTCGTACAAACTTGGAAGCGATGGTGCTATATGCACAAGTACTAGCTCTTGTTGCAGCTGTCACTTGATCAGCTGGCACAAGTCCACTAGGGCTCAAGCCAACTTCTATGGCTCACAGAAGAAGCTTTATCAATGATGGACAAAAGCTAACTCAAAGAAGACTAGTCTACTTGACACAAATGAACTGAAAGTAAACCAAAGCATGGAAACCTAGGAAACCCTAATTTAACTAGTCTAACCTCTATAATGCAATGAAGGTGAATAAAACTTCTACCAATGCTGCTACTACCTCTAATAAGTGGAAATGCATGGATCTAAACTATTTGCATGATAAAAGACATGTTTTTGTACTTTTCATTAAGTAGGTGGAATGACTGCGATTTTGTGCTTATTACGGTTTGGTTGTGCAGATGGGATGGAGAAGGAAGGAAAGCACGGGATAGGTTGGGGAGGCTACGTGAGGTCCCTATGGACCCTTAGCATCCATCCACAGAGGTTTTCCACGTTCAGAAGCTCGGCAACCGAGTGAATGACCTCCTACAGGATGTCTGCAGGGGATTCTACAGGATACTCAGAGGTTTCTACAAGATGTCTCTAAACTGCTACAGGATGATCTACCGTGAAGGATTGAAGTGATGGAGGAGTGGTGGAATGATGGGAAGAGATATGTGAGGCAGGGATAAGGCTAGTGATGGCTCAGAAGTGGAAGGACGAGATGGGAAACGGGTGTAGGGAGTATGTTGAAGTGATGTCAATGAAAGGTCAAGGAATGAAGCTACGTGAGGAATGGAAGACTTTAGGAGAGGACAGAACGAAGTGAGGGTCGAGGGGATATGGTTGCATGCGTGATCAAGATGGAGGTAATGGTAACGGAATGAGAAGGAGGAGTGTAAATGAAACAAATGATTATGACTGTCACCAAACCGAAAATACATCAACCTAAATTACTTATGCCAAGAATTCAGTGAACAGCAATCCAAAACGCGAGGAGAAATGTGTATGAGGCTATGATGAAAGTATGTGTGCAGGTGTGACTGACAAGGAAGCATTTAATCAAGACCGAGACTGTATTGCAGCAATCATCAAGTAAAGTAATGCGTGTTTTTGGTGGCTAGTTATGGACTGCACCCCAATCTTCAAGAGAGATGGCAGTGAGCCTTAACAACCGTTTTGCTGGAGCTCCAATGGATGGGATCTATCCTCTGCTACACTAAGCAAGTGGAAACAACTGTACCATAAGCAAAATCTATCCTACTCATAAGAAAACCAAATCACCAAACTGTAATTTGAATTGCATGTGCAAACGAAAACTTAAAGTGCTTGAAATGAAATGGAAACAATACTACAGCAGAGGGGATCTATGGCTCTCAGGTTGGGCCCTAACCTGAGAGCTATAGTCTCCTAAGAAAACTCAGAAATAGATCACAAAATGCCTTCTTTATTCATAATCTGATGTCATGCCAAATGGGCTTACAAAAAGGAACGAAACTGAACTGTGCTCCCAAAATTACAATGATAATACGAGAGTTTCAACAACCATCTAAGGCTAAGGCCTTCAAATTTATACAAAAACGATGAGCCACTGAGTGACCTTGATTTTAGGAGCTCGGCTGTCCAACTAGAGTCTAACTGCGGATCCTGTAGGGCAGTCATAACTACTGCTCTTGTAGAACAGTTTATGACTGTTGTTCACGTAGGACAGCTGGCTGCTTCTTGAGCTCGGAGGGGAGATGGATTGGAGCTCGGAGCTCTTGGTGGGAATCACGAGGAGTGTCCCAAGACCGTGGACATCTCTCCACAAAATCAGCAGTGCCACCTCATTGTCTCCTTATCCCCTTTTTCGTTGTCTCTTGCTCCCTTTTTAATGCCAAAACCTGGAATCATAATGCATTAGTCACGTAGATAAAGTGTCTAACCTCCTTCCTACAAACAACATGAATAAACTAAGAAATGCATGCATAAGCAAATAAAGATGAATGGTTTGAGCAAGTAAAATAGGCCAAAATGAGCCCAAATTGTACCAAAATTGGGGCTCATTAGGTCTAACATGCAGGAAATAAATGTGCTCAAAAGGAAATTGGCAAATTCATTTACAATGAAGGATTTGGGAGTTGGAAAACAAATCCTTAGCATGAGAATCACTAGAGACAGGAAAAATCGCAAATTAACATTGTCTCAGAATGAGTACATACAAAAGGTGTTGAAAAGATTTAATATGCACAATGCAAAACTAGTTAGTAAACTTTTTGCTAGCCATTTCAAACTTAGTAAGGAAATGTTCCCAAAGACCCAAGAAGACATGGATTATATGTCTAAAGTTCCATATGCATCAGTAGTTGGAGGCTTAATGTATGCAATGATCTGCACAAGGCCTGATATTACACATGCAGTGGGAGTTGTAAGCAGGTACATCAACAATCCAGGAAAGGAACATTGGATGGCAATGAAATGGATTCTCAGATATTTGAAAGGTACCACAAATCAAACATTATGCTTTGGTGGTTCAAACATTTCTCTATAGGGATATGTTGATGCTGATATGGCAAGTGACAAAGATAATAGGAGGAGCACTACAGGATATGTATTTACTGTTGGTGGAATAGCTATCGGTTGGGTTTCAAAAATCCAAAGTGTTGTTCCACTCTCAACAACAAAAGCAAAGTATGTTGCTGCTACAGAGGCTAGTAAAGAAATCATTTGGTTACAAAGGTTTATGGGTGAATTGGGTAAGGAGCATGCAATTGGCACGTTATATAGTGATAGCCAAAGTGCCATTCATCTTGCAAAGAACTCAGTATTTCATTCCAAGACTAAACACATACAACTCAAGTACCATTTCATATGATCAGTGTTGGAAGATGGAGAGTTGAAGCTGGAAAAAGATACACACTAGCCAAAATCCTGCAGATATGCTAATAAAAGTTGTAACCAGGGAGAAACTGAGAATATGCTCAGTTTCAATCGGTCTTCAAGGATGATGATGAAGATGAGAAACAGCTAGGTCCAAAGAGGATTCATTTTCTAGCAAATGAAGTAGTGGTGGAGTTTCTACAATCATTCTCCAAGTGGGAGATTGTTGTGTGTGGAGCATGATTATTCAGAGGTCTTTGTTTCAGCTGGATGTATACCCAAAGAAGTTTGTAGACCCCATCCATGCGGGGGGGACTTGTCCCCTCTGCGAGGGTTTAAGGGGGCCAATCCCCCTCTACTGGGGGGTTCGGGGGCCAGCAGCCCCCCGGTGGGGGCTCGGGGGCAGCACCCCCGAAGCTAACAACAAATGTAAAATTTCCTTGCAAAAGTATAGTAATTTCTAGTTGATCTGGGTCGTTCATTAGGTAGATGACCTGACAGTAGAACTTATGTTTAGTTTAGGGTTTTTTGCCCTAGAAGGCAACCCCTCTCTTTGTATGAGGGCATTGTATTTGAGGCTGTGTAATAGATGTGTATTCTCCGAGTGAGAAGTAGAGAGGTGAGACTGTGAGAGAAAATAGAGGATATTACAACGGATCTGTTGTAGGTTGTGTCTCTTCATTTTGCATTGATAATAGAAAGGAAGGACAGGTTGTTCGGGGTGGACGTAGCCCAAACTGGGTGAACCACGTATATCTGTCTCTCTTGTTTTATGTGTTTTTTGTGTTTATATTTCTACAATATTTTATGTGTTCCATTGCTCCGTAATATATAATTATATAACACAAACTAATTATGCATTTCACTAGGCTAAAACTACTCAACATACCCTACTATATTTACAGGAGCATAGAAAATATGACATACAAAGTGCAACATAGGAACAATGAGCTACAACAAAATAGCCTCTTTCGTCACTCCCTCATCAAGATTGTTGTCCTTCATCATCTTAAGCAGCTAAACATTTCCTAGGAGACATTCATTGGAGAATAGGTCTTTTTTCCTTCTTCCAACCAACCTACTATACCTAATTCATCATCAGCACCGCCTACTTAAACAGAGATGGGCTCATCAAGTAGGTCTGCAATGAAAAAGAAGAAAGATGGGGATAAAGTGGTTAAAACTTATCAGAGAGGAAACAAGCTTGTGTTTGATCCACAAGTTGTGGAAGGGGCCAAGCTTGATACATCAACACATCAGGGATCACCTTTGCATCATGAGACTAATTTAATGGCCAATGAGGACCCTAAGATAGTTGAGTAGCCAATGGTGAATAAGGAGAATGAACTCAAAACCTTGCATGACAAATTGATAGAGGAAAATGCTTTCATAGCATGCCCGTAGCAGGAAAACATGCAGCTAAGGTTGACAAAATGCTTCAAGAGAAATGCATCATGCAATTGCTAAAGGAGACTAAAGGTAAATCAATGATAGAGGCAGAGGAGATAATGGAACATCAAGGGAAGGTAGAAAAACAAAACCAAAGACAAAAGGCCTTAAGAAGGCACTTCAGCAACAAATGAAGTAGATCATGGTCAATGAGCTTATTGATGGGGAAATAAATGAAGACAAGGAATATTAGTTGGCAAAAGTCAATGATAAGTTGGAGACTTTTCTCAAGAAGGAAAACAGTGATAAGAGGCTTCAAAGGCACATGATTGCCCATTACTACGCAAGAAATCTGATTTTAAAAGTCAAAGTCAAGCAAATGAATATGAAACTAAATGAAACACTAATCAAACAAAGAGGGAAAAAAAATTAGATTTCCTTCCTGATGCATCCCTTATAGCATAGAATATAACTTGGTGGCCTTACATATCAATTTTGAAGATTTTTGGAAGAAATTTTGTTTTTTGAGAATTTTTGCAAGTTTTGGCACAGTCAACTTGCAAAAAGCATAGTGTGGGCCACGCTATGCTTTTTATGGAGAGCTTCAATGGGAAAAATCCTTACATGGTTGGATATAATTTGACTTTTGCATCATCTTTGGACACTGGGTTGCCACATTCATAAGATTTTAGAGGTATAAAATTCCCAAAAACCACCTAAAAAACACCTTCCTGCCCTGTTTTTGGAGGCCACACTATGCTTTTTGACCATTTTGGGAGAATTGGTTTTGTGGGGGCTATACTAGATCAATTTCAGTGCTTGAGGAATCCATTGTGTAGCAGGTAGAAAGAGATTTCCAATGAGCTATAATGAGCTTAATTTTGAGTTCAGGAGGACCTCCAAAAGTGTCTTGCAAGTTCATGCTACGAATTTTGCACCCCATGCTGCGCTTTTCACAGAATTTGCTGTGCTTTTTCTAGGAGGATAATTTCTTCAGCAGTTTGACCTAGTTTGCCTTTTTCACTTATTTAAATGATGTAATTGAGTAATATTACTATAAATATAATGTAATAGTGGGTGGTTAGTCTTTGTAAGTTGTTTTGATTTAAATTTGGCCTCATTTATGAGAGAGATTGGAGTCAAAGTTAATTTTAGAAGTTGTTTTTAACTTCCCTAGCCATTAGGGTTTGGTTAGAACACCTCATGGAACAATTCCTAAAGTCATGGATTCTGCCCCAAAGAGTGGGGGGATGTTTTTTTGTTCTTTATGTATTAGTTTCTCAGTCATAGAACAAGTTGGACATCATAGGAGAGAACTATTATGGCTTGTACTTAGATATTTTTTGGAAATCAAAAGGATACAATTTGCAATTATTATCTAGGAATTCATGTGCAGTAAGTTTGTGATGTTATTTTGTCTTTGTTATAGATTTATATGAAATATATTCATCTTCTCTTTCCATTCATCAAATCTTCAATGGTTTTCCTTACAATTTATAAACATAATTCTTTACATTAAGTTTTGTTTTGATGGAAAAATCATTACGTGTTACTTTATTTCTTGTTTAATAATTCATGTTTCATGCTCATTGAGACCTTTAGATCTTTTGAACACTACACTACACCGACAAACACTAATATCCATCACAAAAGTATTGCTACCTTTCTCCTTTATATCTTTTCCTTATGTAACCCTTTGATCATGTTGACCTAGCTACCTGGGTTTTCTCCTTTATCCAGCAACAAAACCCTAAATTTTCCAAAACCTACCGAAGCGTAGCTATCTAGCCTAAAATCCTATACATTCTAGTCATCTCTTGGCTATTATTTCATAGGGAGAGCCCTCTCTGGTTTTGTAGGTATAACTACCAAACTAAAATCTTGGTCTATTATTACCTCTGTCAATCTACTCTCAGCCTGGGAGATTGTGGAGGATAACAATGCCACTAGACATTGGATGAAACTTTGACTTTGGCAGTGGATTGTAGACTTCTTGGGAAGTTGGTGAATACTGGTATTATATTGAGGGAAAAGGTGTGAGCCTATGGAATCCCTTATTATTGATATAGGCATCATATCCTTTTATTTTCTAGTTGATTAAATGTCCATATGTATATGTGTATGTTATTGTAAACACTATATCAAGCTAGATTTATAAAGATCCATAGATAGTATGATCATTTTATGGTTGAAGAAAATGTGTATGAGTGTATATGTGGTTATTATTAATATTGTAATGAGTTGTGTTATAAATCTCCAGTAAACAGTATCATTGTCATATCTTGGGGAGGATTATCATTGTAAATACTATGATGAGCTAAGGGATAAAGCTCCATGGGAAATATGTTTTTCTTTTTGGAAGTCTTGTTGGTTGTAGGTGTCATTGAACACTAAGGATATTGTTCCACTAAGGGGGAGGGTTTTGTAAATACCTAGGTCAAAAATTCATGTAATAAAGTTAATAAAGGCAAAATAATAACCATGGTCATGGGACATGTATTCCAAGTTGAATGTTGTGAAAAAACATAGTGATGTGGATCACTTTTGATTAATTAATGGCTATGGAAATTGGCAAAGGCAATGACAAAGGCTTTGGAAAGACAAAGTGGCATTAATTGGAATTATCTTTATGAAAATAATGGAAATTAGGAGGAAAGGAAGATGAAAGGTCACAAGTTTCATGTGAGAAGGAAAATGAAGGAAAATAATGGAAAATTGAAGAAAATAAAGACCTCATTAATAAAAATTCTTCTAAGGACTAGTTGACAACATTTTGTCAGTTTTAGCTGGGAGCTCTCTCTCTCTCTCTCATACTCTTGGACACTTAGAGTTTCTTGGAGCACTCTTGAAGGAGTGTGGCATACTTTGGATTTGGAGAAGGAAGGCAAAGGAAGATCATGAAAGTACAAGAGGACATCGAGATCAATAGCTATAGTGGCTTTTGCTTATAGGCACCAAGTTGCATGTATGATTTCCTTGCTAGTTTTGGCATGTATGCCACATGCATGTGGTTTCTTGGTTATGGTCTATCACTGGCATGGAGGATTTCCTGGATTGACTGTGGATATTTCTAGCCTTGCCATTTCCTGGATATCCATGGTGTTGTGGTTTTCTTTCATTTTTTTCCTAGTTGGTTCTCATGTTCCTTATGGTTGTGGGTTGAGTTACTAATTCCTAGAAGCCTTGGTTGGATAAACACTCTATAATCCCTGTAACAGATTGGGTTGAGTTACTAATCCTAGAAGCCTTGGTTAGACAAACACTTCGGAAGCCCTTGGAGGGTTGAGTTACTAGTCTTGGAAACCCTAGATGGACAAGCATTTTGGAAGCTTGACAATAGTAGTGGGTTGATTTACTAGTCCTGGAAGCCCTAGTAGGAACAAACACTCTAGAGCCTTAGACAACTTGGGTAGAGACCAATCTGGTGATGGTTAGTGATGGCTGACTGTGAGGTGAAATTATTGGTTGAGGGTTGAGGTGGTTTGGCCTATGGAAGCTTTGGTTTAGTTTTGTGGATTTGTTCCATGAGATCCCACTTTCATGCTTGGAATATGGCATGCAAGTGATTTGCTGAAAGAAAGATTTGGTTTAGCCAATCTATGGTCAAGTGGTACATGGAAGTCCCATACCTAGGTTGAATTTTACATATGTTAATAAGATATTCTTTCCTCTTTTATTTGATGGGTAAATATTCTTGTTTATTTGTGGTTTTTATGACTATTATATCATTTTTCCTTCTATTGTTTATATGTTGGTTATGAGCATGTTTTATGACAGACTTGATGTATGGCTCCCATCTATTTTGATTTGCAAATGAATTAAAAATGAATATATGACCTAATATATGATAATCCAGCTATTTTGATAAGGCATTAGTGCTTCCTTACGATTGTCATATAAGTATGAGACCCCTATGCTCAAATCTGTTGTTATGACCTGTAGAATGCATATTTGTGACATGTTTGACGAAATGTCTGTCATAGATAGTAGGGTTCCATTCAAGTGCTTAATCAATTTCTTTTCATTAGTACTCTTGTTTCGAAGTTATTAATCATTTCTTAAGTGTTCGTGAAGTTCTAGGCAGTGACCCAAGTCCTGGCCCTGAAAAAGTGGCACAAAATCTAGGGTCATTGGCTCAAAACTAGTTGAAAAAGTCCACAATCCCTGGCATACTCTTATTGTGGGAGAAAATGGAAGGCCTCAGTCACATGAATTCCTTGTCATGGGAGCATTTGGGTTTCTAGGTTAGTCAAATGTCAAATTGTCTCAGTGGTTGGTCACTTGGAAATGTTGATTGGCTCTTGGAGATTCTGTAGCATGCATGGAAGGTCATAATGGTTTTGTTTTGTTGGTTCCACATCCTTAACTATACATGGCAAGTTGAATCACATCATAGTATCCTCTCTTAACATGTTTACCCTGAAGGACTGGTTAACTTGGGTAAATGTGGGAGGAGGGTGTTACAGACAGGGGATATTTTCCAGATGAGTTCAAGAAAGTCAAGCCACCTATATTTGTTGTAGATTTGAAGAAGTTGGAGGATGTAAAAGCATGGTTACATGGGATGAAGAAATTATTTGAGTTGCATGAATACACAGAGAATATGAAGGCTAGAATAGCTATCTCCAACCTCAAAGGGAAAGAAGACATTTGGCAGGAAGATGTGAAGTGGGTTAGAGACATCAGGACAAAAGAGTTGAGTTGGAATGAATTCAAGAGACTTTTCAAGAAGAAGTATTTTTCAGAGTGGTACTATGACAACAAATAAAATGAATTCGATGAGCGAAAGGTGTGATCGATGACCGATGAGGAGTACATGACTAAGTTCTTGGAGTTATTGAGGTATGTACCTTATCTTAATGATGAGAAGGCCAAAGTTTAAACATTTATGAGTTGATTTCCATTATCATGTAGAGATCAGATTGAGTATTATGAGCCTTGATTGCTTGAGGAAGTTATTCGGAAATTGAACCATTATTATTATCATTCAAAGTGAAAGACAAAATATCATCAAGGTTGAAAAGGGAAATACAAAGCTAAAGGTAAATGGCAGTCGAAAAGAACAAGGCCTCAAGATGCAGGTGAGAAAGGAAATGTTGCACCTTACAAGAACTTTAATGGGTCACAACATGGAGGGAAATAGAATAAAGGTGATGGTAAAGGATGATTGCAGTGTTGGACATGTGGTAAGGAGCATCTTAAAAGGGATTATTCATAGAATCGGGGTAGTAGGCTTCAAATTTAGAGTGCACAGGAAGCATAGACAACTAGGAATGTTGGGTAGAGCATTCCATGAATTTATGCAACATTGGATAACAAGCCAACAAATCACCGAGCAATGATTATCGAGATGGACAGTAAACTTTGTGATCAAGTTGTTTCCTTTTTGATTGACCCTGGATCTAATTATAGTTAAGTTAATCCTGACCTAGTGGATAAGTGTGGATTGAATAAAGAAGAGCATGCAGAATCCTAATCAATGCAGTTGGCTACAGGTACAAAGAAGAGAGTGTATCATTGGGTAAGAGCTTGTGCATTCAAGTTGAATGGTATGACTACCTTAGAACATTTGAATGTATTTTCAATGGGATCATATCATATGCTATTGGGTATGGACTAGTTGTATCTTCATAGGACCAAAGTGGATTATTATGATAAGGCCATTGAGTGCTTGGGTGATAATGGAGAACAAAGAATCCTGCAGGGTATGAAAAAGGAAACATCAGTTAGAATGGTGACAACTATACAAGCAATGTACAATCCACGAAAAGGGTGTGTGTTATTTGAAGTGCATATTTCTACTGATAAAGGTAAGGATGTTGAGGATGCAAAGGTATTAATTAAGTACCTGATCTTGAAACAATTTTATGATGTGTTTCCAACAGATATTTTAGAGTTTCCACCTCACATAGAAGTGGACTTTTCCATTGATTTGATACCAATTGTAGCATGAGAATCTAAGGCACAGTACATGATGAGCACACAAGAGTTAGTAGAGTTGAAGTTACAATTGAAGGAAATTCTTGACAAGGGATACACTACGCCAAGTGAATCACCTTGGGATGCACTGGCATTGTTTGTTAAGAAGAAGGATGGTTATCTCAAGCTATGCATTGATTAAGGCAGTTGAACAAGGTGACCATCAAGAATAGGTATCCATTACTAAGGATTGATGGATTTTTCATTAATTGAAGGGAGAAACTGTGTTCTCGAAGATTGATCTAAGATCAGGATATCAACAGGTACACATCAAGGAAGAGGACATTTACAAGACAAGTTTTTGGACCATGTATGGGAATTATGAGTTTGTTGTAGTTTCATTTGATTTGACTAATGCTTTAGCTACATTTACGTGGTTGATGAATAGTTCATTGCGTCCTTATATGGACAAGTTTTTTATTATATTCATTGATGACATATTGATATATTCTAAAAATGAAGAAACACATGATGAACACTTAATTGCAATATTGAGATTGTTGATAGAGCATCAGTTGTATGCTAATTTTAGTAAATGAAGTTTCTTTCATACAAAGGTACATTTCTTGGCACATGTTGTTTCCATGGAAGGTATAGCAATGGATCTAGAGAAGATAAGAACGATCATGTAATGGGTAGCTCCTAGAAATTTGGATGAGGTAAGATCATTTATGGGGCTAGCAGGTTATTATAGGAGGTTCATCAGGAACTTCTCTCACACTGCATATCCTATTATGTCACTATAGAGGCAAGGTAGTAAATTTGAATGAATAGAGGAATGTGCAACCCGTTTTAATCAATTGAAGCAATTGTTGACAAATTCTCTAGTTTTAAGGATTGTATATGTGGACAAATAGTTTGTGTTGTGTATATATGCTTGTAAGAGAGGACTTGGTGGTGTCCTAATCCAGGAAGGATAGGTAGTATTCTATGAGTCATGGAAACTAAATGAGGATGAGAATAATTATCTGACACATGATCTTGAGTTGGCAGCGATTATTCATGCATTGAAGATGTGGAGACAGTATCATCTTGAAAAGAAGTTTGTATTGATGAGTAAATGTAGTGGATTGAGATAATTCTTTGACCAACTGAATCTAAAAGCCAGGAAAGTTAGATCGTTGGCCATGATTGGCGAGTTTGAATTTGAGATCAGGTACATCAAGGGTAAGGAGAACAATGTTGCAGATGTTATTAAAATGAGAGTATAGGTGAATGACATATCTTCTATGAGCTCCTATGGGACAGAAATACATGATCAAATCTTATAGGTAGAACAATAGGATGATAGGTACATGGAGCTTATGAGAAAGTTACAATAGGGTACACATGATCAAGATGTGGACTATCATCTCATAGTAGATGGCTTGGTTAGATTTAGGGACAAGATATATGTGTCAGATGACAATGAGATCAAGAAGACTATCTTGCGAGAGTTTCATGCAAAACTGTATTCAAGTCACCTAGGATACTAGAAGACATTGATAGCAGTGAAGAATTTTTATCAATGGTAGAATATGAAGAAGGAAATTGTTGGCTTATAGGGGCCTAACCCAGGTCTAGAGTTAAGTTATCCAAGTAAATCCTGATACCACTAGCCCTTTCGGCAACAGTTCGCAGAGTACAGACTAAGGTATCACCCAAAGTAGTATGGGAGGGTGCTAGAACTAGGTTTCTGCACCCTAGACATTTCTAATGATTTCAAGTCGTCCGCAGTTTGACCTTGTGCACAAGTCACTATGCGCACTTTCCCGTACCTCGTAGTCTGATATAATGCCTTTACATAGCCCTATCAAGGGGTTGAACGTCTTGCTCTACATTATTACCCAAGACCTCAATGGTATTCCAACGTTAGTTAATTAACTTTGCCTACTTGAGTGCTTTAAGTGTACTTAACAACATAAACCATTCATACAGGTGCACGCAGTAAATAAACAATATATTTTCAAGTTATATCAATCATTCATTAACCTAAGAATAGATACACAAAATGATAAAAAACTTCTCTTTATTAATTCCTTCCACGGTTATAGACTCGACTCCACCCTGTGCAATCAACTGCGGGGGTCCACGCACTCAACTATGGACTACTAGGCCTTTGCAAACTTAGCTACAGATCCTTCTCCTACACTACAACCCAAAGACACAATTTACACTTGTGACTCAATCACTTAGACTTGTTACACTTCTCTACTATCATATTTTTTGTTACACTTAGAGCCTCGCTCTATTTATACAATCTCGTGGTCCACAGACCATGGGTAGGTTTATCTAGTCGACATTACATTACAAAACTAGGGTGGACAACCATGTGACTCTATTATACTTTCACACCCCACGCCTGTAATTCGCAAAGCTTTACAACAAAATTCGGTCAAGGCTTGGGCTGTGAGCCCGAAAACATGCCTTGGGGGAATTCCATGCCCATCAGGCCCCCAACACAAACATCGTGACTCATCCTCAAGTCACTCTATCAGTGTGGTGATCTTTGCACAAAGTCCCTCCAACTGTTCTTGAACAGTGTAGAGGTTAGCAATGCACTAAGCTATTGCTTGCTAGATCTACTGCATACGCTATTCCGAGACCTTTGTGTCCTGAGTGCTTCTCTGCATCAATGTGTGCATCCCCTGTATGTGTGTGAGCTTGCCTTCGATGTCTGCTGTGATGGTGAAGGTCTCGTCGATCCAAGGCTGGATGCATGTTTTTAGGACTGCTTCCTTATGTCATGCCACATCCACCTGCTCCTTTAGTGCTTGATCCTGCTGCATTCGTGCAAGCCTCTAGGTGAGGACCACTATCTACGTAGTTCCTTGGACACTGTCATACTTTTGTTGGAGTTCTCGTGCCTCTATCTCTAAGCACTGGATGTTGGGGTCATCCTATAGAGTTGTGAGGACCTCAAGTGATTCTTCCAACATGTTGGTGTAGTCTCACACTACACCTCCAATTTCCTCCAATCCCACTGTGATAGTGCTAGAACGTTATTCTCTGACTTCTAGGGGAGTGGATGGCTATGCCTTTAACCACAACTCATCGTATTCAGCTCTAGCTGAACCTTTGCTGTTTATTCCCTGGCCTCGTAGACTCCTGCTACTAACAAATGGATCTGCACCTCCACTAGTATATCTGCTAGGATGGCCAACTCCATGATGCTTCAACAAGTGTAGTCTATCACCTGCACTAACTATTGATTTTGTGACACCAATTCATTGCACTGCAAGTTGAGTTGTTCCATATTTATCTTTTGCTCATTGAGTACTTGGAGCGCATGGCTCTCCCTAGCATGGAGCTCTATCGTTATCCCATCCTGCAATAGATATAATGTCTTGCGTAGAAGGGAAACTAGATTAACACCAAGACCTTTCATCGTCCTCACTGAAAACCTATCGACCTCATTTGATGTCATTAGAGCCCCTTCTAGCAACACTATTGTGTTCATCATTCATGCACACAACATCTACTCTACTACCATGGATCCGACTGTGAGGTTGGTCGAAAGGGTAGCAACCTAAGGGGGGTGCACCTGTAAGTCCTGCAACTGCACTCTGAGGGCCCCCAACACAGTCTGGTTCTCCTGCACGATATCTTGGAGAGCCTCATTTTTGACATCATGCACCGTCTCGCCAATGTCATACAAATCACCCTTAGTTAGGGTGATCGATTCAATGGACAATTTCAAAGCCTTGATCT
This sequence comes from Pinus taeda, assembly GCA_000404065.3. Lineage (NCBI taxonomy): Eukaryota > Viridiplantae > Streptophyta > Pinopsida > Pinales > Pinaceae > Pinus > Pinus taeda. The sequence continues at coordinate 54,558 of APFE030071860.1, forward strand.
TCTTCTACGATCCTACCCATTCTGTTGGGTGTTGTCGCTTCAGCTGTGTGGATGCAGTTCGTGGGTCCGTGCCTACTTCTTATGTTTCTGCTTCCTCTACTGCCTACCCTTGCGAAGGCATTGTTTGGCCCTTGACAACCTTCGTGGCTGCTTCGTGTGTTACTGCTGCTGTTGCTACCTTTTCCTACTCAACTGCTTCCTATGCCACTTCCTGCGTTGCCCCCAACTTCAGCTACTACTATTTCCTTCCATCGTTTTTCATCCAACTATGCGATGCGCAACTTGGCAACATCTTTCTTCTTTTGTGTTTTCATCCTCTCGAGTTCTACAATGTCTAGGGTGCACCATTACAGAGGCCATGCCTCTAAGACATTGAAAATGGTGTTGTTAGTGGCTAAAAAGGGTAGCCCATTGCTTTGTCAAACCCTTGCGCGCCCTGATACATATGTTATGCACGTCTGCCTTAAATTCTGCAAAACTATACAGACTATTGTGCACCCTAGGCAACAACTATGGCTTACGGCTAATCAACATTCAGATGTTCATCTCATGAGCACCCAAAAGATCTTGCTATTGTGTATCCTTGTAGCATCCTTCATGGCCCAGAGCGAAGCATACTTCACGGCCTCCGGTAAATCTCTGTCAATCATGGGGAATTGACTATCCTCCGATAATTCCCCAGCGACGAGCACTATGGATAGCAACAACCATGCATAGTCAAATTCTTTTCCCTATTTCTGGGCTTCGTGACAACTCTAAAAATTCTATGCAGAGGAATTTAGACCAGTTAAACTGGACCCCCTTAGCGCACCTCTCGGCCAGTGTGACCACTAGCGCTGGTACCTTGTCTGCATGGCACTTGCGCATCACTTTACCGGAGAGGATTTGGGTTGCTACATGTATTGATTTGTCCTTGATGCTAGAGATGGCGTACCCCCTCTTCTTCTTTTCCAACTTGTACTTCTTCTTCATGGCCTCCACGATGGCCAAATCACTGCCCTTTCCTTTCGATATGGCCACTGGGTCTTCTCCTTTGTATGGAAGTCACGAGACACAATGAATCAAGTCTGTTGTGATGGGGATGGGCTCCTCTAGTCATAAGCACCCATCATGCGCTACGAATAGTAGCTTCCTAATAATGAAAATGGTTATTGGGGCATGGTGGAAGTGTGGCAGCCAAAGTAGGTTCAGTAGGTTGGCCTTCTCCAGTCCGCCCAACCACTTTCGTGGCTCTAATGCTATCACCACCCCTAAAGTGTTCTGCTTCATGAGGTTTTTGGTCTCAAGGTGAGGGAACTTCTCGTGGTCAGCGAGGTCCCAATCTTCGAATTTCATGGTCAGCACGTGGCCCAAGTGTGTGCCTTCAAAAATGATGCGATCTAGGAGGAGCGAGGTCTCAAGCAAGCTCTTGGTTTCATCCAAGTCCTTGGGCACTTTGGCCTTCCCTTTACACGACGGGACATAGGCGAGTAGTTTTCTTGCAGAGTGCTTAAGATGAGTATCCACCTTTATGCCTTCATCTTCTTCTTCTATGATGGTAAGATCCTGTAAATATTCTTCTTCATCATCTATTTCTATATCGATAGCTTTCACTTTCTCCTCCATCGACAGTTTGTTGCGCAGTGGGTTCTATGGGGACATGCATACGGGAACCATTTCTTGTTTGTCATTCTTGGATCTTGGCATGGGTGGTGATTTCGGGATTTCTGCCACAATCTCGGCACCTTCTAGAACATCTCCCACAGTCAGGGCCTGCACAGCCTCCTTAGTGGTCACTTCTGCTATCCCCATATCATTCTTAGTTGTTGTCATTATATCTATGTTGTAATCTATCACTTGTGAATTCATGGGCTCAATCAACACTCGGCTCACCACACTCAGGGCTCTGCTCAATTTCTCAATTTGCAAATGACCAAGTGTTGTTTGTTGGGCAACGGTTTGTATTTTATAGTGCTTTTTGAATTCAACTTTGATTGTTCCCCCCAATTCTAGTTCATTAATGCTTTCTTGGTGGCAGATTTTCCCAAATCTTTCCCATAAATCGCGTCCTAAATCCCTGTCGCCCACTCCATTTGGCCTCAAGTCGAGCATCGCATTGTGAATAGTGACTTCAATGGTCACTTTCTGGCCAACCCGTGTGGCAGCGTAGCCCCTCGTGCACGGTCACAGACCTTGTGACTCTTTGCTTTTGCACGCATCTCCAATACCGCGCAGCTCTTGGGTAGAATAGTTTATAGTCCCACACTCCCTTCCAACTTCCTGGAGTGCTAACACTATCCTACCCTTGGCTAGTTAGGTGGTCGCACCACCTGTGTGGAGTTCCATCCTGTCCTATGTCATGGTTTCTAGAGAATCCCCACCTTTTATTGTTATGGTTGACATTGTGCACTTCACCATTTGCAATGCACTACCTTGGTCACTATGCTTAGCAATATGTAATCCAAGCCAAGGCAACAGACTAGTCAATTCACAGTGATAGTTCTCAAAATTTTCAGTATGATCATACACACCTTGCCTTACCATCGTAGTTTTTTCTGTGAGAAACTCTTCCTTTATCTCGTCCTGCAACTTCTTGACTTCCGCGTCCACCAGCACAGTTTTCTTTCTTAACTATACCCTGTCTTCTTCAAGTTCTTAGAGTCTAAGGTTTCCCTATTGGATTTCTTCCTCAAGTCCCATGCATTCTGTTTCTTGCAGCTATGTGATTCCTTCATTCCGGGCTTTGCGAACCATCGTATCTATTGGTGGTTCTATTCACAGACTAGGCTTTGCATGCTCCATAGGGATTACAACTTCGGCTTCATACTTTGGCTTCAGAAGTGCCCGCACGGTTAGGGTTTTGCACATGGTCTTATAAGCCCATAGAATCGTTGGTACGCACATATCCCAGTCAGTTCGCTTCACATGGTGGACCGCATTTAGTGCTTTGTGTACTTTATCAAAAACTTCTACGTGAATATGCTTCTGCATGCTTGGTCTTACCATACTTCCTGGTTTTTGTTCATGTCATTGCCTGCCCCATTTGTGCTCACCAATTGTGTTTCCTACTATGCAGACAGTGTGCCTTCATGCAGGTTGCGCACCATACATTTTTACCGATCTGGACAGGTGGGCACATAGGCTGTTTCATCCATCATACTTAGCTTTCATCCACATCTAAGGCTTCCCAAATCATAGGTGCATCATCCTTCTGCATTCACACCAATCCTCAAAATTCTATTGCTGTGTATCCCACCACCTTACGAGCGTAGCACGTAGTACCCATTTCAGAGCATCGAAACACTGCTATTCTGGAAATTCTTTTCCAAATTTGTTCAGGAAATCATCGACCTCACTCAACCCATCATACATAGGCAGATCTCTTACCTCTATTGCCACACAGCACAACAACCTTGTCATCTTGCAGTGGTATGATCCCGATTGTCCACAGTCTTTTGTTCATTGAGTCGACGTTTCAAACCCCAAAGGGGGTCCATCATCAAGACAAATCAGAAAGATAGAAAATGAATGAAAGATTATTGAGAGAAGGAGACATGAACCTAGATATAAATAAACCAAGAACCCTAATTTTATATAAGGGCCGACACTTGATTTCAATAAACTTTTCTTTTTCATATTTAATTTATTTAATTATTTAGTTATTCAAAATTGGCTAAGGATTTTTAATTTATTTCAATTTATCTAATCATTTAGTTTAGTTATTTTTATTTAATTAATTAATATGAATTT
>APFE030071860.1:58725-78957 GCA_000404065.3 Pinus taeda
GAAAATTAATATGGCAAAGATTAGAACGAATTCTCATGAGCTCCATAGTGAAACAGGCCGTTGGGCAGTTCCTAAAACGCCATGGATGGAAAGGATCTGCCATATTTGTGAGAATGGGAGCATCGAGGATGAAAACCACTTCCTCTTAAAGTGCCCTGCGTACAACCACATTAGATCTCAATTTCACAACCTTTGTTACAATACTGACCTTCCTAGCCTTTTAAAATGCCAAATTATAGTGAACTCGGGAGGCTTCTCTCCAAGCTTTTTGAGCATAGGAATAAAATCTTAAATCAAAATAAATAATTTGTCTTCTTAGGTCCGATAGATCATTATTTGGTCTCAGTTGACGTTAACCATCATCATCATCATAAATTATAAATTAATCAAAATTAATACTAATCATATAGAGGAAAAATTAAAATTAATTCTTTTAATCAGATAAATTAATTAAGTATAAGTAAAATAATAATAAATTTCTAAATTAAAAAATAAAAACTTAACAAAATTAAAATTAAAAATTAAGTTTTATATTAATCAATTATATAAAAATTATATTAATTAATTTATTAATATTTGTCATTAATTAAATCAACAGAATTAAATCTTTAATTTAATATTTATATATTAATTTATTAAAAATTGTATTAATCTAATAAATAAATTAATTCAATTAATAATTTAATAAATAATAAAACAAATGATTAGATAAATTGAATAAATTAAATCCTTGAGCCAATTTCTGGAATAGACTAAATAATTAATAAATTAAATATGAAAAAGAAAAATTTCTTGAAATCAAGTGTCAGCCCTTATATAAAATTAGGGTTCTCGGTTTATTTATATCCAGGTTCATGTCTCCTTCTCTCAATAATATTTCATTCATTTTCTATCTTTCTGATTTTTCCTGATGATGGACCCCCTTTGGGGTTTGAAACGTCGACTCAATGAACAAAAGACTGTGGACAATCCGGATCATACCACTGCAAAAAACTTCCACAGAAGCCTAAAATCTAACCTTGTCATCATGTTACAGTTGAGCATGGTTACCTCATGTAACTGGTTTTGCCATCGTTGTATTTCATCGTCTGAATCTAAGGTGCAGGAGCTTTAGCACTCCCACGAGAGTTTGTCATCCATTGTTGGATTTACCCAGTCTTGGTTCTGTGTGGTTATTTTGTAAATATAGTCTAGATCTTCATCGCTATTGTAGTCGTGCACTGACTCTGTGTAGCATGATCCTTCTGCAAGGTCAAAGGTACCACTATGCGTAGTGACTTTTTCTCAAAAATCATCTTGCACTTCTTTAGATTTATCACTCCATTCATGTTAGTGGTCCAATCTGTTCCTAGTAGCACAGGATAGGGATTGTTTTCATTAACAATATCTATCACTTCGAAATCTGCGAGCGCGCTCACACCTTTGCTATCTACCATTATTCCCTACAATCTTCCCATAGGTAGGATCTTTTACTGGTTCGCTAATCACAATTGAATAGGAGACCATTGCAATGCAGGCCTGCCCATGCGCTCCCATGTCTGCTTTGGCAGAACATTCGTGTCTGACCCTAGATCCAAAATCACTTGATCCATTTCATATTCCCTGATCTATGTGGTCAATCTCATATATCTTCTTATTTGCGTTGTGTGCTTCCTGAGCTTCTGGACTACGTGTGGTTCTCCTGGCATAGTCCCATCACATCTAGTTATGAGTTCTTGTAGCCCCTTCATAGCCTTGTTGTCGTGCAGTAGCTTCATGCATGTCTCCAAAAATGCGGTGAGCATTGATGGGTCCATTTCCAGTTCCATATTGTCTTTACTACTTGAAGTGGAGGCCTCTGCAAAGCTCTTCTTAGATTCCATGAATGTCTCCTTAACGCACTCCAAATCAAATTCTGGCTCCTTTGTTGGAGCCTTGCAAACCCTGGCACTCTCTTCGAGCTGGTTGTCCTTGTCATATCCTATCATGATACCACTTCAGAGCATGATATTTACATTCGAGTCTTCCTCGCGCAGCTCAAATCTCATCATTTGCAAGTTCTAAGTCAGGGGAGGTTGGAGTGCTCCTTTGTCGCATAACCTCACTATCAATGTGGGACAGTCCCCTATCTCATGATCAAACTAGGTACAATATAAGCATGATGGTCTTGTCAGATTTGTACAATCATGGGCATAATGCCCTAACCCTCCACAATTGTAACAAATCAGCTGGTCGTGACCTCTTCCTGGTCCCATTCTACCTCGACCTCATCCGCGCCCCTGAATTCCAGTACTCGCCATCCCTACATTTTTATTTAGGGCCCGCATTTCAGTTTGAACTCTATATGTAGGAGTCTGATCCATCATCACTTCATAACTTCTACAGGTACGCTCATAGTGGCCTATTGACCTGTAGAAATTACAAAACAACTATTGGGAACTCTACGAATACTTTTGTAATAAATGGCAATTATATGTAGCATGCTTCCCTCCTATCTAACAAATCGTGCACCATAGGCACTACGCTCAGTCCTCCTTGTTCCTCTGGTCCTAATGCATTGGTCCTCTTCCCGTGAGGTAGTTCATGAATATTGGACAATGGTCCTTGTCATGTCCCTCACCTTTACACTTTATGCACCATACCTCCTCGCACACTTCTAGGCTAGTTGTCATGTCTTGTTTCAAACTGTGCATCTCAAGGCACAAGTTTTTCAACTGCACATGGATTTGTTGAACTCCTAGGTTAGGATCTTGTATCAGGGTCTCGTGTAGTCTCATTGTGATCTGTAAGGCCTCAGCCTGAGTGGACAAATTCTATTGTGATAACATGTTCCTTAGATGCGGCGTTAGTAATGCTACAAACCATGTGTGGTTTTGCCCATCCATCAAGGTCATGTTGGCTTCATGAATCATACCCTTGAGTCTCTGATCCAGCTCATAGGGGATCTCACCTGGAAGTATCACAATTTACTTAAATCCCATGATTGACTGTGTCTCTAACTTTGGTTTGCTAAATTCCTTGTTTAGCGTAGCTTGGATATCTGCGATCCCTGCATTTAGATTGTCATTGGAGTGTTTAATGTACCAAGTCAGTGCACGATCCTGCAAAGCACTAACCAACGTTTCTTTCTTTATATTGTCATCTGTGACTCCCTGCGCTTCCCATACAACACTTACCATGAACCAAAACTGGACCAAGTCTTCATTCCCTACTCCTTTTAACACCGACAATTTTATCATGCTTGCCATATTGAATTGTGGTGGTGGCAGAAGTGGTGTGGGCGAAGATGGGGGTGAAGATGGAAAACCTGGTGGTGGTGTAGGTGGAAGTGGTATGCATGGAATTCATTGCTTTATCAAATTGATTGCACTTCTTGATGAGACCTTCGCGATCTCTTCCTCGCTTTTGCACGGAGGTGAAATCAAAGGGCTAGTTTTTAGTTTCACACTACCTTCGCTTCTATAGATCCCCCCACTTCGCGTAGCCCTAAACATCAATTTATTTGCATGACCTACTTTTCACCCAACAACGCTTTCATCAAAGTGTTCAAAGATTTAACATACTTACCTTGCGGTCCTTTGAGGAAACGTCATTCCGCCTCACTATAGCTGACTAAAGAATCTACCACAAACTTGATGATAAATCCCCCTATAATTTGATCGAGCCAGTGATCCACATCATGCACAATCTTATCTTCCAATGCTTCTAGTCTGTACACCAACTCTGTAGTCCACATAATAGGTTTGTTGAGCCTACACCTTCCTTGACTGTCTGCTAGCTTCGCGATCTACTCGTACAAATCAGAGGGGAAGGATGCAAAGAAAATTTCATGGATTTCCATGTAAAGGTAGCAATTTAACCACTCTTCCTTCGATAATCATAGATTCCTATTTTCCTGTACCGCGAACTCATGAATATTTCTATCCAACCACACTTTAATTCCTTTCTTTGTCTGACTCCAGTGATACAACATCAGACATCTCTATGTAGATCCTGGTCCTGGCAACATAAACATTTTTTTGCTTATAGGGGCCTGACCTAGGTTCAGAGTTAAGTTAGCCAAGAAAATCTTGGTACTACTATGGGAGGTTGCTAGAACCAAGTTTTCACACCCTAGAGATGTCTGATGAGTTCAAGTGGTCCACAGTTTGACCTTGTGCACAAGTCACTACACGCACATTCCCATACCTCGCAGCCTAATGCCTTTGCATGGCCCTACTGAGGGGCTGAACATCGTGCTCTATGTTTTTATCCAAGACGTCAATGGTATTCCAATGTTAGTTAATTAATTTTTCCTAATTGAGGGCTTTAAGTGTACTTAATAACATAAACCATTCATACAGGTGCACGCAGTATATAACAGTATATTTGCAAGTTATATCAATCATTCATTAACCCAAGAACATATACACAAAATGATAAAAAACTTCTTTTTATTAATTCCTTCCACGGTTACAGACTCAACTCCGCCTTGCACACTTAGCTGTAGGGGTCTGTGCACTCAGTTGCGGACTACTAGTCCTCTGTGCACTCAGCTGCAAAGCCTTCTCCTATCCTACGACTCAAAGACGCACTTTACACTTGTGACTCAATCACTTAGACTTGTTACTCTTCTCTACTATCATCTCTTTTTCTACAGTTAGAGCCTCACTCTATTTATACAATCCCATGGTCTGTGGACCATGGGTAGGTCTATCTAGTTGACAGTACATTACAAAACGAGGGAAGACAACCCTGTGACTCTATTATACTTTCCTACCCCGTGCCTGCAAGTTCGCGGAGCTTTACAACAAAATTCACTCAAGACTTGGGCTTTGAGCTCCAAAACATGCCTTGGGGGAATTCCATGCCCAACAAAAATGGAAAAATTTGTGGCTAGATGTTCAGATTGTCAGCAGGTGAAATTCAAATGTAAGCATCCAAGTGGACTACTATAGCCAATTTTGATTCCATAATGGAAATGATAGGTCATTTCCATGGATTTCATCACATGCTTTTCAAGGACATCTAGAAAACATGATTCTATTATGGTTGTGGTTGATAGGTTTACAAAGGCAACACATTTTATTCCTGTAAAATTGTTGGTGCCTTGTTTTGTCCCTAATTTTACCATTCCCCACCTCCATTTTTGTCATTTTTGTCAAAGAAAGCACTTCCACACCTACTTTTTTATCACTATCATTATCCTAAACCTGCCGAGACCCTGACATGAGGTAAAAGCATTTCATTAGTATCATTTTATTGTCTATTGGTTAGGTTTGAGTGAATTTAAGTTATTCCTAATGAGCTAACTAATCACTATGATTAAGTGTCAAAATTGCAGTAGTATGAGTAGGTTAAGACCAAGGGAGTGCTTGTCAACAACCGTGTTTGGTTATTTTTGTACTTAACAACCCACTTCAGGATCTGTACTCAATTCTATAGAGGATGAGTAGACTTCATGCTTCTAGAGGTTTGGGACACCACAACTGCAGAATCTAATCGAATGAGTTTGGTATGTGCCACGATGAAGATCTTCTACATCCTCATTGAAACAAGCCTATGCCAATATTGGGATTTGTTAAGAATTCGATGTGCTAAGTAGAACAAGGTTGTTCCAGCAATTGAATCTTAAATATTAATTTAGTCAAGTCATTGGACTTACCATGTATGTTTTATTGTCGTTCTGAACTTGAATCAATGCCTATAAAGGCCTGAATTGTAATAGCTAGGAGTTAGTTATCCAAAGAAAATATTTTTATTGCAAAACTATTATCCAGTATCGTTAAAAGACATTATTATTCATAATCGAAGACTCTATTATGGCCATGCATTGATCTTGAATCGATTCAGTTATTGGTTTGTTGTGAGTTTTTTATTTAAATGTTTTAAGCTTTCCTTTCCTGCAAGTAGTCTAAGCTTACCCAGGTGTGGCAGGGAACACCATCATTTGGGAATAGGCTTCATTATTACTGAGTAGGAGTACCATTGTGTGTTTATTCATTACAAGTTGTTTTTATTCACTTTTAGTTTGAGTCTGTTGAAGTTTGTTGTACAATGCCTGAGGAATTTCATTAGCTTTGGAGTAATTTTAAGTGTGCTAACCTTGCATTCATTTCTAGACACTTCGATTCAGAAGTCTAAGTGTGTAAATCCTTGTGTGTCATATAGACTGTGCATAGATCCTTGATAGAGAGTTATGCTCTATTTTCCACAAACATAGAGTCATATTTCATATCAACCATAATTTATGTTGTCATATGAAGGCCCATTCAATTATGTTTTGATTGGAACACTTGTGATGAGTTAATCAAATGTATGTTGAAATCGTTGAATGCAATATCTGTATGCTTAAGTCGATGTGTTCATATTTGTAATGAGGTTTATGATAAGCAATCAATCATGTGGATTTCTTCATGTAGAATAGGGAGTTTGATTGATGGTGTGCATTGAATGAATCTCAATTAATCATAGGTAGGAATTGCATTGATTATTAAATCATTTGATTTCCTTTAGACATTTTCATAAATGCGAGATATCATAGAAGTATTTCTTTACATAGCATTGATTGAAATAGTTAAATTTCATAGGATAATTTAGTTTCATTTCTCGTATAATCGATGAAGAATTGATTTCTATTCTCTTTAATGAAGTATGCAAGTTGAGTTCGAATGTTGAATTGAGTGACTTAGGTTGCAGTGTGATTCCTTTTACCTTGTCATGAGTTATTGAATACAACCATAGATTAAGTTTACATTTCAATGTAGTAGTCTGGGATTTGATAAACTTAGATATTTTTGTTGAGATCCTATTCCTGTAGCGTTAGCTCTAGAGTCATTTAATGTACATTTCAGGAAGTGTTTTCATTTTCAAATAAGAATAGTGTGACTCAAATGAATTAAAGGTAACAAGATAGGATTTGATTTCTGAAGCATATACTAGTCTCTTTATTATGTTTTGTTACATAGATGTTTTCTTTTATAGTCATAAGTTTGCATTCTCACTTAAGATTTGTAGTTAAGATGAATTCCACTTAAGTTTTCAGTTTCATTTATCATTTGATTTCAGAGAATTAGAATAAGCACATAGTGGATTGAGTTAAATAGAATACCTTTAGTTTTGTTACATTTTCTAGGAATGAGATGAGTGCTTAATTAGTCATTTTGTACTTAATGATCAGAAGGAAATCATATACTCTACATTTAAATCTTGCACCCAAAATGTAGTACAACTCATGCTTATGAGTCTTGGTTGATAATTAATAGTAAGAGGTTTAATCACTAATTAAAACTCCCAACAAAATTCTACATATTCAGCAAGTGATATGGCACAGGTATTCATCATAGATGTAGTGAGGCTTCAGGGTGTTCCAAGGAATACTTTTTCAAAAAAGGATGCCAAGTTCACTTCTATACTTTGAAAAGAGTTATTTGCAGGTTTTGGGACAAAGTTAGCCTTCAGTACAGTTTATCATTCATAGACAGATGGACAGACAGAGAGTGTCAACAGGATATTGGAGGACATGTTGAGGATGTATGTGATGCATCAACAAAGGAGATGGGAGGAGTACCTTCTTTTCGTTGAGTTTTCTTATAATAATGGGTGTGATGAGTCTTTAGGATAAGTCCATTTGAGACACTCTATGGGAGGAGCTATAATACTCCCATCGGTTAGAGTAATCCAGTGAACAAGGTGTTGATAGGATCAAACATGTTGGCAGAAATGGAACAAGAAATGCATGTTATCAAGAAGAATCTAAAGGCAGCACAAGACAAACAAAAAAGTTATGGATATCAAAATAGGTTGTTTAAGGAGTTTGAGGTTGGGGAACATCTGTACTTCACCAATCCCAAGAAGATATCCTTGAGGATTGTATCGTGTGCCAAGCTAGCACCTCTGATTTGTGGACCTTTCAAGATTCTTGAAAGGATTAGATGAATAACCTATCGAATTGCACTGCCTCCGACAATGAAAGTCCATGATGTTTTCCATGTGTCCTTTCTTAAGAAGTATCTTAAAAATGTTGATCATGTGATTGACTGATATGTGTTGTAGCTGGAACCATATGGGAAATTGTTGGGTTGTGTTATATTAGGTGGGTGGACCTACCTATAGTTTTTTGCATGGTTTTCGCACATGGTTTTAGGTGCAATGGTTTTTGGTCCATGGTATTAGATGCTTCGTCATGTATATATATGTACTGTAACATTGAAAAGAATATAAAGAAAAATCAATCTGGTAGTCCTAGTTTTGGGATCCAGGGGAAAATCTCTAAGTATATTTGTTTGATGTGTTATGCTCTCGCTATTGTTTATTTTCTATGTTTTAGAATTCGTATGTAGGTAATTTCTGTACGGGGTTAAAACCTACAAGAATTACAGCTGGAATCTCAATGTATATCATAAAGAAATATGATCATGATCTAGAACCAAGTAATTGAGTAGGTTAAAGTGTAGTGGAAGCACTTTAGACCCGATGAATCTACATGGGAGATGGCAGATCAGATGCGAGCTATGTATCCTTCTATATTTGCTACTTGAGTGAATGTTTTTGGTATATACTCGGTGTGATGTTTTGGTATATGTATATATGTATATGGATGTAAATACCACCATGAGTTGTGTTATAAATATCCAATAAGAGGCGTGGGTGTCATGTTGTTATGGTTTTCATGTTGTTATGTTTCTCATGTTGGTTTGCTTATCAGCGAGATGATCATTGGAAATATTGCAACAAGCTAATTTATTAAGCTCCATTGGCAATATGTTTTTCTTTCAACATTCTTGCTCGTTGTAGGTGTCATTGAACACCAAAGATGGTGTTCCCCCAAGGGGGAGGGTTATGTAACAACCCTATTCAAAATTCCATGTAATAAAGATAATAAAGGAAAAACAATAACCAAGGTCATGGGCCACGTAGTCTAAGCTGAATGGTGGGAAAAAAATCATAGTGTGGGTGTTAATTTTATTTATTATGGGTAAAGGAACTTGGAAAAGTCAATGGAAAAGACTTTGGAAAGGCATGAGGCATTATTTGGAATTTTATTTATGAAAATAATGGAAATTAGGAGAAAAGAAAGGTGAAAGGTCATATGTTTGCATGTGAGGAGGAAAATTAATTAAAATGATGGAAAATTAAGAAGTTAGAGACCTGGTTAATAAAAAGGCTTCTGAATATCAGTTCATAACTTTTGTTAGTTCAGGCTTGGATTTCTTTGTATTCTCTCTCACTCTCACACTCTTGGACACTTATATTTTTCTTAGATCACTTCAACATAATATCAAGGAAAGAAAAGAAGGCAAAGGAAAGAAAATATCAAGCAAGGAAGAGAAGAATCTAGTAGCTACAGTGGTATTAGTTTCGATTATCGATTTGCATGTGTGATTTCCTTGCTATATTTGGAATGCATCTGCATGCATGTGTGTATTTGGTCCTCTTCTTGTCATTGACATGTGTTTTTCCAAGTGTGACAATGTTCTTCATCCTTTCCTTGCCATTTTTGGATAACCATGGTGTGATGGGTTCTCTTATATTTGGTTGAGATGGATTTCTGAATGGTTTCAAATCTAAGCGAGGTGGTCTCTGAAATAAAGAACAAAATTTCTAGGAATCCCTAGACTAGAGAAGGTGTTATTGCAGTAAATCCATATTTTTTTGCCTCACTGGGCTTAGGAATTCTCGAGTGGTAAATGGCGAGATATACAATGAAGCCTAGAGGCATGTGCCTTTGATTAGGCCTAGGAATCCTTGAATAGTAAATGGCAGGATATATGGAAAATCCTAGAGGTTGGTGTCTTGATTAGGCTTAAGAATCCTTGACCATTGTATGCATAATGGTAAAGCTTAGAAATTATGAGGCAGGAAAATTCCTCATGGTCTAGGTCAATAAATTTGATAGCATCGATGCTTGTTTAGGGCCTAGTGATCTGGTGGGGATTGTAGTAAAGTTTGAGGAAATCTAGTTTGGTTTGGTTCTGAGTCCCACATTCATGCTTGGAATATCACATGGGGGTGATTAGTTGAAATAAAGATTTGATTTATCCAATCTATCGTCAAGTGGTTAGTGGAAGTCCCAAACTTGGTTGATTTTTTCATTCATTAATAGTAGCTTCTTCTCCTTGGTATTTCATATGTAAATGTGTTGGCTTATACGTGGATTTTATGGTTTTTATGTCCTTGTTATTTCTATAGGTTATATTTTGGTTATGAGTATGTTTTATGACATACTTGATGTATGGCTCTCACCATGTTTTGATTTTAAAATTAATGTACAATGAATACATGACAAAATAGATGATAATGCAGCTATTGTGATATGGAAACAATGCTTCTTTATGAATATCAGATAAGTATGAGAATCCTATGCTAAGCTTTGTTGTTATGATTTGTAGATTGCATATTTGTGATATGTCTAACGAAATGCATGTCATGGATAGCAGGAGTCTAGTCAATTCCTTACTCAAGTTTTTTCATTAGAGCCTTTGTTTTATTGTCATTTATGATTCCTGAAAGTTTCATGAAGTTCTCGGTAGTGGCATGAACCCTAGCCCTAAGAAAATGACACAAAATCTGGGATCCTTGGCTTAGAAATATCTGGAAAAGTCCAAAGTAACTAGCATTCCTTGTTATGGGTGCAGCTGGAAGGCTTTGGTTTCATGCATGCCTTATCATGGGAGTGACTGAAGCTCTAGGATAGTAAATATATATATATATATATATATATATTAGGGGTTAAGCAGCTGGAAGGGTTGGTTACCTCCTAAAGGGTTTGTAGCTTGTGGGGAAGGTCAAATTTGTTTTTTTTGTCAGTTCCACTTCCTTAACTGTACTTAGGGAGTTTAATCACATCATAGTACCCTATTGTCGCATGTTTACCCCAATGGACCGGTTAGCTTGGGTAAATGTGGGAGGAGGGTGTTAGACTACTATACCTACATACATCTCTACTCAACAATGTAACATTTGTTATGATGTTTTAGATACATGCTAGGATGAACCAAGATTTACTAAAAAAAAAACTTCCTTTTCCTCTTTCCTACCTAATATGCATGAAGAAATTATATAAATCAATAGATTTTTCCAAAACAAAGCTAGCCATCTAACAAATATGATTGAATATCCAAAAATTAGAGTAACACCAACTAATGAATATTATATAGAGGGTTTATGTCATTTGAAATTCCCATCACTTTTTCCAAATAGCCATGTAATACATGAAAATCCACAACAAAGAGGCATCCACATTGACCAACATGCAATCCATTTAATGTGATATCATGACAACAAATTTGGTATCCACCCAAGATTTTGTTACTACCTATGGAACCTCATTATGTGCCATCATAGTTATCAAACTGATGTAATATTTGTAAACAAGAGCCAAGAATAAAACTTTTAAACCAATCCTTAAGACCTTTAAAATAACATTCAAACTTTTCCCATTGACTAGTTGGAAGAACATGTCATGTGCTTTGGGACACATTTAAGATGGACTCATGCACATTGGATTTATCTTATAAGAGAATTAACATAAATTATTTTATAATTAAGGTTCCTCACATTATTCTTCCTTCTTAGTGTAGTAGATACCAAATGGCTAGAATCACATGCTTCGTGGGAAATTCACCACCTTCTAACTCATTAATGTGACAATATGGTGAACTTGTAATACCACTAATGAACCCCCATTATTGCTCTATACATGGATAAGGGGTTTGAAATATTCAATAAATATAATCTACAAAAACATTTGCACACAAAAGTCCTTCTCTATAGGTATGACACATTATACTTTCACTCCTATGAACTATATGAAAATCATAAAATTCAAACACCTCCCTAACATTCTATTAATGTCTTTCATGTAGATATGAAGGGAAACACATGGGATAAACACATATTCATGGTTTTTTTTATCATTACAAGCTAGCCCAAATATGGAAAATTTGGATTGGGAATAACCCATGGAAATAGCTTATGGTAAATACTTCTCTAATAAATATGTAAAATATTGGAATACCCAAAAAAGAGCAGGCAACGAATGTGCACATGCATCACTCCATTGAGGATGATCCTTGTTTAATAAACACAAGAAAAATACCCACTCCAAACCAATTTGATGACTATATAGAGCTACCTAATCGAGTTTAGTGCCATACAAAGTGTGTTGAGGCTACATGTCTCTGTCATAAAGGCTCCAAGCTTGAATGTAGATATAATTAACCATGGCACTTATATACTAGGTAATAGCTCTCCATTAATGATACTAGCCAAAATAAAAATGAACCTTCCCATAATAATGAGCATGTAAGCATACATAAACATGACATGCTTATGATCTAGTAAGAAAATATGGATTACCAAACTATCATGTCCCATCATCAACATTGAAATACATTTCTAAATATGCGTCTAAAAAAATAGGGAATGTCATAGAGTTATCATCATATATTGACTAGAACGACAAATACATTGAACCCACAATACATTGCTTCATTTGCCTATAGGTTCTTGCATATAGAGGATGTCATTTACCAAGATATAGGTTCCCAAGAAATCTTCCATATGCAACAAAATTTACCCATTATCACATGTATTCATTTGTTTATCATGTATTCACTAGATAATTCATTAAGTTTCCCACAATAGTCATAATTTCTTATCTAGATCTAGCTTCATTTATTCCTATTTCAATCTCCCTCACTACTTGCATCCCATCCGCTCATTGAAATTATGAAATATTGGTCATATAGTTTCCATCAAAAAATGACCCATGGCTTAGAAGAAGGTCACCAAATTGTTCTTGTCTAGTGATGTTTTTTAGTTATTCCTACATCATATTTTAATACATTTGAATACTTCTTCTAGGATGAGCTACCATTATACAAACCATTCAATAACTTCATTTTTCACATAGGCCTCTCAAAAAAAATAATTATAAAAAATTGGGAGAACCTAAATGGAACCTACCATAAATGGCATGTGGTTCATCCCTTGCAGCTGATGAAGAAACAATTGTAAATGAAGCTAAAGAAATCTATGCCCGAATTCATCATAACATGAAGATAAATTAGTGTAAATTGCTATCAAGAATTATCATAGCTGGAAATATATATTTCAATGACCTTGACATCTTTAGAATTCATGACTTTGACACCAACTATTTTACGACAACCCAAAAATTCTAGAATGAATTCTTACTTTAGCACCAAATTTTATTAAAACCAATGGAACTTTTTTTTTTTTGTAAACTCAGGCAGGCCCTTTTCTATTAACAACAGTCAACGAAACTATGTACATACATAGAGATCCACCATCCGCCCTGAAGGGAAACCGGGTAGGGAAACCTCCAAAAGACAGAGTTTATCATCTCACAACTCTAGAATGAGCACAGGCAGTTGAAAACTTACTAACAAACTATCAGCACACTAGAGATACCTCTTTAATGCCTGTTACACACTACAAACTGAGCCAAAACTACTTCTAATGGTCCTTATCATTTCAAATTGAAAACAAAGCAAAGCGAATCAATCATCCATGATCTCTAGTTTCACCTCTTCCTCACGGTGCGCCTTGGTTAACAGCTTCAGACTACTTTTGATATCCTCAAGTTGCCTACCCTGATTCAGCAGCACGGAACGCAGACTCTTCATTTTCTCTTTCAGGCTTGGGTACCCTTGCACAATCTCCGTCATTTCCTCCACAATTTGTTCCATTGCTTTGGCGAGTAGACACTTCATCACCCAGTACATACGCAAAGCCTGTTTATACTGAGAGAGGCGACCCCTGGTGTTACCTGGGTCTGGCAGAAGGGAGCACCAGTCTTCCATCTCAGGATCGAAGGCCTCCTCCAGAACATTCTTTTCCATATTCTCTATAATTCTTCTTATATCCTCATTGGCTTCGTTGTTGTACACGCGCTCTGCCTCTCTACCTATCTGATTCATTGTTCGGTGCCCTCTTTTCCACTGGTTGGGGGGTTGCGTTTCATTGTCTTTTCTCACAGCTTGCCTTGTTCTTCCGTGATCTCTGCTACCTCTGCTCTTACCTCTTCTAGGATGGCTTTCCCACTTATTACTTTGGCTTCCTTGGCCGACATCGAACCTCCCTCTCCCTCTGCATTCATCCTGCCCTTGCCTCATCTCACCTTCTCTGTTTATTCCTTCATCCTTCTTCCCCGCCTGAACCTTCCTCCTAGTCCTTTCCTCGCTCTCTTTAACCCTCTGATATTTCTCTGTTCCCTATATGCTATCGTCCTCCAGGTTCCTCTGATTACCCAGATTCCTCATCGTTCTACCAACCTCCTCCCTCTCAACTCTTACCTTCCTGCCGCCCTCTGCCATAGTCGCTTGCTCTATTTGGGAACATGATTCACACACTTTACATCTAGTCTCAGCCACCTTCGCCATCTTGCATGTCCTGAATTTATTATCTTCGATGTCTTCATCGGCTCTCTTAGCTCTATTGCCACCTCATCTGCCCGCCCTCAGCACTCCGCCGCCGTTTCCCTTCCCTCTAGTTACCATAATTAACATGGTGACTTGTCTCGGGATCCTTTCTTCCCTGAAATCTCTCCCTGCATCCTCTAACATGATTGCCCAGGAGTGAGGTTTGTACTGACAGTCTCTACCTTCCATCACTACTCTGCGCCTGGTCCTTTTCTCCACCCCGATCGAGGTTAAAACCAATAGAACTTGTGTGGATGTGTTAAACATGATTTTCAAAGTGTTAATACATTATCACACAATCAATGTTATGTATGCAACGTTATATTTCAACATTCACAACAAAAAGGATTCTTGGAACCACTATTGATGATCAACCAAGGAATAGCTAGGGTTGGAAAAAATTACCTCGAAGTGCATTATAGTTTCTTTCAATCCCATTAACCATATGGCCATATTCCAGTACTACATTTTAGCCCCTCTAGAGATGTGGCTTTTAACATATAAGTAACATTTGTACATACAACACTTAACATTCCAATAAAATATCTCCATCCTTTACAAGCATCAACATTGGTAGTATTTCAAGAGGAGATGAAACATATTTTTTATGTTATCAATGACAAGAAGCATTTCATAGGGCCTAAACTATTTGTGAAAATTGAAATCTACCTACATGAAGCATTTCTAGAAAAATAACAATTTCCATTTGATCATTGTTTTATAATTCTTGTTGGTTATCTTGGACAACTACCAGATGTTATTGACGCACTTTTAGATTCAGAAGAACACTAGATGGGTATTTGTGTAATTCCTTCACCACTATTGTAACCTTAGAACCAATCTTCTACTAACAAAGTTTAGATGCAAAAAAAATCCATTTTGTCACCTCTTAGTAAACATCAAGAATGCAACTCTACTACAAAAGTATTGGGAGTTCTACAGTGCCAAAAAATACATCATTGTCTACAATAGAATGAAAATACTTTGATGTCATGATAAACCCATTTGCAACAAATATTTGGTCTCCCAACATAACAAACAAATGTTAAAGTTGTTGAACAAGCCAATAACACATAGCATTACAAAATTTCTTACTTCTGGTATCTATGGATATTCTTATTCCCACCAAATAGAAGAAAAAATCGTTTTATGTCTTGGTAAACATGTTATGTTAATATGAAATTTATGGATACAAACAAGATTGCTTAATGAAGAATTATGAATGGTAGCCCAAATTGCTTACAATAGGGAACTGACCCTCTAAAATTGCTTAGATATGTTGTTGTGCAATTCAATACATGTATTGGTCCACTTTGCGATCATACCAACAAAAATAAAGTACCAATACCACCCAGAAGGCATGACAACAAAAAAAAATCATTTAAAATGGCATGGGCCTTGAATATACATAAAAATGAAGCCTTGACACTATCCAAGAAAACATTTGACATTAGAAGGGTTGTGATATCAAATGTCAAATTGTTGATATGTTTACACATCTCACCTTCCTTGTCTTTTGATTGTTGTGCAAGAAATGAATTATTGTATATTTGTTATACTAAGAATTAAAGACAAAGCCCATTTAAAAGCTTTCACAATATAATCCATTGCAACTCTTCTTAAATTAATAAACTTGTTCAAAATATTGTACAATACCTACATATTCGATCTAAATGTACTTCGATACATTTACATCATGTCTTTATGGTATTTTTTATTACTCTCCACCAAAGAAAGATATAGAAATTGGTTTTCCCTTTTACCATTATTAGTTTAGCTTTGACTTATACAAAATGTAATGTTGAACTTCATAAATAAAAAATATATTTTTAAAACAATTTAAAAAGTATCTCTTTAACACTAATTGGACAATAAATTTGGTGTCTTATTGTAACCTGTTCAACATATAATTCCACCTATATATATGTATAACAACCTCATGCATAAACTCTATAAACTCTATGATGTTTGTTAGGCATTGAATACCACTTATTTGATTTTTATTTTCACATTTCCAAGATCAATTTTGATCCACCATATTACAAGATAGCTAGAAAAGATTTACATTTGTATTTCCCACCTTACAAGATTCTTGGTAGTCATATAATCATTTGGTTAATAGTTATTTGATTATCTTAGTGCATTTTTATAGTCAATGCCAAATTTTGTATATAATTGCACATAATTATTAGGGGTTAATAAAGGACTATTCAGTATAACTACCTTGTACAACAAAAGATTTAAACTCTTATACCTACATGCAAAAGTACTCTAAATTCATTCAGTCATATGAAAGGTTGTAGGTTGTTGTCCAGTGGGAAGCATTTGATCATCAACATCAACATTATTTTACAGGCCTTTGTTATAGATCCGTGAATACTTAGCTCAAGGAATGTTACAAAAAACTTGAATACATTGAATGATTTATGGATTTGTTCCCAGAAATCCATTCCTTTACCATGGATTTATCCCAAAAAAATCCTATGATTTCTAAGTATAATAATATCTATGATTTAATTGCTTTTCTTTGTTATTCTTTATGCATATCACAAGTTATTATGAATTGGAGTATCCACATCTTAATTTCGTTAGCTTGCTAGGCCAACATGCACAATGACGACAATATGCAAGGAAACAAATGACCTATTAACAATCTTCTATAGTGCACTATTGCACAAGATAAAACTATTTCATAAATTCCACAAACGGGTTAGTTAGAACATGTCTTCGGAGACTTGAACTCATGCAAGTGATGAAACAAATTGTTCACCAAACCACTCAAGCAAAGATCATTTGGCTATATCCTTCTTTTTCTTAGTTACTTAAATAATTTAATTGTTATTTGCTTCATCATGATAATGTCAATATTTAAAAATGTCAACACATTTTTGGATATTAGCGAAGGTGGATTTGTGGTAATGGTTTTTATTAATAATTATCGCATGATCTTTTTTAGTTCTTATATTTTTTTATAAGGAAATTCTATAAGTGATGTAATGGTGAATTATATAGTATGTTTTGAATTTTGTGACAAACACACATATGCATACTTATTTATAAATACTTTCAATAACATTAATCAATTCATCATTATAGTTGCTTATCTATAGACAAATATGAGTAAGTGCCTTACATAAAGTAATGACAACCATACAATGTAATATCATGGGAATAAAAGATCTTGATCTCCTCCTTCCACTTTGTTTGATGATTGATATTAGATCATCGATTTTATCTTATGTTTTTTTTGTGTATCAAAGCTAAGATTTTCTATCTCCAATCTTTTTGAGAATAAGATTTCAAACTTATCTTTTTGAGAATAAGATTTCAAACTTATGTGGTAAGGATTCAACTATCCTATAAAGCCTTAAAATAAATGTAGTTGTTTTAATATAATATCAAAATGTTGTCTCCATTTGTCAACAGACAATTACTTACTTTTTATAAAATTATATAAAACTAAAATGTGTTGTATTTATTATTTTTGTGTCACTAAAAACACCACCTTTTCATTACTTTCGTATTTTCATTCCCCTATATGGAAGATATGGTAATGAATGGAAAATGTTTTATTAAAACCTCTCTTTTTATGAATCTTAGTGAATGGAAATTTATAAATCTAATCAATTTGTAAAATATTTTTATTCCTCTTCAATGCATTTTATTCCTTTTGAATGGCCATGCCAAAAGGAGTTCTAATGTGAAACTATGTCTCACTATGAAACTATGTCTCACTAATTTTAATTGTTATTTATTAGAATGGAAATTTATAGATCTAATCAAGTTATAGACTATTTTTACTCCTCTTCAATGCATTTTATTCCTTTTAAATGGTCATGCCAAAAGGAGCTCTAATTTGAAATTATGTTTCACTAATTCTAATTGTTATTTATTAGAAAGTCTTTGGTTATCAATTTTATTGAATGGAAATTTGTAAATCTAATTAATTTATAGACTATTTTTAATTTAGAAAAGAATCTTTGGTGAAAATCACAAACCAGTGTGGTTCATCATCAGGACAAGTTGAATGAGCAGATCTTGCTATGCATTATAAATAGATCGGGCAGAATATCCAGGTAACGACTAGAATTTGACCAAGAAACAACTAGTTAGACCAAAATATTTATTTATTTAATTGTCAATTTTAATCATTTTAGATAAATTTTATTATATTTGAATGGATATATTTATGTAAATTACAAATTCGGAGAATATTTTAAAATCTACAAAATATAAGTGATCTAATTATTTGACCTTTCTTATATCCATTAAATTTTAAAATATTCTAAAAATCCATAATCAACCTAAATTCAAAGTTTCAAAATAAATCCTAATTCAAAATTATGTCCCACTCATTAGAAAATCTCTAGCTATCAATTTCAATAATTATGTCCCACTAATTTTAATTACTGTTTATTAGAAAATCTCTAGCTACCAATCTCAATAAATGTAAATTTGTAAATCTAATTAATTTATATACATTTTATTCCTTTTGAATAACAATACCAAAAGTAGTCCTAATGGAAAATCCAATTGCTATTTTTGAGATCATTACGGCATATTACGTATTTATAGGATACCGGTGACACGCATGGATTAGGGATTAGAGCAGAAATCTCTAACGACATGCTCGATTAAATAACACAAACGTTATACAACCATATTTTTCCCATATAAATTTTATAATATGTAAAAAAAATTATTATAAATATTTTTTCATTATGTAATTATCTAAATAAAGAAAAAATATTTTATGATTATGAAGTAAGCTTATTCAATGGAACAATGATCTCTTTTTTGGATGTTGTTTTTTTTGATAGTTTAATTCTTTAAAAGTGGTTTCCATCCTCAATCTAATTTCATGAGATTGACATAGTGAAACTAAACCCTTCCTCGGTCTAATTTCATGACACTGACATAGTGAAACTAAACCCTTTTCAAACTAATTGATCTACATCTTATGAATAATTGACATTATTATTAATTATAAAAAGGACTTAATATAAGAATTAAACATATATACATTTGAAAAAGACGTGTAACAAGATTCTTAATAATAAAGATTCTTTCTTACAATATAATAGTTTATCAATAGCACATGTCCAAAAGAACCATAATTCATTTCCTTGTCAAAATATATAATTTTAATTTAATTTTATAACATTTGTCAATGAAATTGAAGAGGAAAAATGCATAATTAAATTTATGTTTAACCACTACAAATTAAATTTATGTTAACCTGCCATCTATCTATTAATTATTGATAATTAAATTAAAATTTTGGAAGCTCTAATGCTGAAATAAAAGCACAATATTGGCTTAGATATTATGAATTGTACATGCAATTTAAATCAAGAACCACATAATCTTTACTTTACCAAATAATTGCATCATACAAATAAAATATTATTATTATTATTATTATTATTAGTGATGTGGCAAGGGATTAGAGGGATCATTTCTTGAAGTGCAAATTTCTTTTAAAGTACAAAACTTAAAAAAATAAAAATAAAAAATTGCACCTCAAAACCTTTGATCTCTTTCTAAGAGTGACTAAGATATGTGTGTGTAGACTAAGCAGTTTAAACTTATAATTGAAACAAATATTTGTTGGATTTCGAACACAAATAGCTTAAATGAACCTGGAAAAGTAGAATAATGAGACTAATTAAAATGTTATATATATTTTCTTTAACCTATGTTTTTTTATTATTGATATATTTTTAATTACATGTCAATATTATTTAACTGTGTATATTAAAGCATTTTATTTGCTACTCATGTTGATTTTTTTATTATTATCAATATTGTTTTAATGTTGCATATT
>APFE030071860.1:79718-96836 GCA_000404065.3 Pinus taeda
AAAAATAAACATTTCAACTAAAAATTAACCTTTGCTTCATCTTCCTCCTACTAAGGTGTAGAAGCAGCCTCTCCCAGCCATATTACAAGCAGTCTCCGGGGTTGCTGGCCAAGTGAGAATATCGTGCATGCAACTTCTATAAATCGGTGTACATGCTTGAATTCTCAGCTATTTTAACTCTAGTTTTATATATCTAAATCAGTACACATGCTTGAATTGATCAGATATTTTAATTCTATCCTCTTCTTCAGTTTTATATAGAGACGGCTACTTTAGGTCAATGTGTACCGAAAAAGAAGAAGATGCCATAAGATTTGCTGAGTTATAAACGCGAAGTGAACAATCCGACATTATGCAGAGCATTATTGCGATTCATCGACATTGTCCACAATTTTTAAATTTTCTTTTCAATTATGTGCAAGACGTTCATCAAGTCTTTAGCCAATAAATTTTTCCATGGATTCCTTTGAATTTGGCGAGATGATCTATACCTGTTCCCATTTTTCTCACATCCGACTAGAGGAATCTCTGTGCAATTATATTAGAGATTTTCGTTATGTCTTCCTGTAAAAATAAATAAATATGCTAACTATATAGGCAGCTAATTGCAGAACAGGGCAGATATACTATGGATAGATTGGCATAAAAGAAACAATTCCACAAAACTTTACATAGACCAGTTTCCTAGAAATCGAAGACGTGCAGACTATCTTTCATACTCTAAATTCCATGTTTAAAGTTCTCTCTCCTCGTCACGTGGTTCCTTCAGCTTCATATGTCATTTGCAACCACCCCGCCTTCAATCTCTATTTATTGTTTTTTATGCATATGCAAAGAGTAGGCTTCTAGTTTATACACAAAGAGTTAAAGGCTGCTAGTTTAGAGGAAAATGGAGATGTACTTTGAGATCCATAGTAAATATTAAAAAATTGTAAGTGTAAAAATAATCAAATTACTTTTCAGAATTATTTAGAAAATTTTATAAATTAAATTTATGTTTTTTGTTAGCTTTGGCAAAGCTGTTATCTATATTTTAAAATCAAAATTTACACCTCTCATATGTCCCAGGTGGTTAACTTGCCCAAAGGAAACTAGGCAACCACTTGTATGCATTAAATCCAGCCCAAAATATGAAAATTTTCATCTCTGTGTTTCGAACATGTTTTCTCTTCCAAGATCTACTCATTATCCTAGCTTTTATTTTAAGGTAAAACATCAGATTTCAATTTATCACTTCAAAAACACTAGAAACTTGACATACTGCATCAATTGTCATTCGAGAAGATTATCGGGGCAGGCACCTTGGCACTTGATCCAGGGATCTCGCTTCTTTGCTCCATTATCCATTTCATCTCCCTCAACATCTATTCAATTCTCCCCAATATGAGGTTGTTGCGAGAGCCCTGAATTTGTACAGCTGCAATTTCCTTAAGGAGCACTGACTTCATGTTTTCCAATTCTTCCTGGTTTTGGTTTCGTAACTGCTCGTTCTGCTGTCTCATTTCCTCCTCTTTTTCTTCCCGAACAACCCGATTCATTTCCGTGGCTCTAGATATCACATGCTTCATTATCCAGTAATGTTGGATCTTTTTATTAAAGAGTGAGTTATGGCTGCGCAAGTTACAAGGGTTCGGCACCATGGCCTCCTAATCTCCCCTGGGGACCTCCTGGTTCGAGCTGATTGATCTTAGCTCTCTCTCCCAACTATTTATCTACTCCCGAATTTCGGGTGGGTTCCCCATCATGTAAGCATTTATAATGCTTGTCATGTGCTCGGCCTCCGATTTTTTGTCTCTCTTTTTTAGATTTTCGCTAGTTCCCTCTTCTTGTTTTGGAACCTTTTTCGCTTTCCACGAGGCCATGTTCTTTCTGGATTAGATACTACACTTTACTGAATCTTCCTTACCTATCAAGACATGATACCATAAGTCAGTAACACAGTTTAAAATTTGAGTTTTAATCGATTTACTTACCACCCTTTCCTTGTAAGGATTTTAGTTTCCCAGGATTTGAGAATGGTGTGATGGCACAACACGCACCAAGGGTCGGCCTGTAAATCGACCCATTTCATTTTCTCCACTTGAAATGGCTACGGGTACCCCTCGTTGCCCATGTTGCTGGCTTTTCGAGGGTCTGTGCAGGTTTTCTTTTCTCTCCAACTGTCGAAGGGGACGACTTTCTCTCCTTTTTTCTAGGGATTTCCTACTTTGGTGTTGGTGTTCGACTGCTTATAGGGTTATCTCTCCTTCCAGAGATTCCTCCCTTCCTCGCCCTGAGAGCTATCCTGGGTTTGGTTTTTCCTTTCCTCAGGAGACCTTTATTCATTTTCCTCAGATGACCAGAAGATTTCCTCAAAACTAGGGATTTCTAGCTTGCTCCTAATCATGGAAGGACATTGCTGCTCTCAAGAAATTTACTTAGACTCCTACTTCTAGCTACAGCGTAAAAGACTAAACAAGAGAATGAGTCTACATACCACCTTTCCACGTTGTTGTCATAGCCTTTGTTTGTTCGATGCTCCTGTCTACCACCCTTCCTCGTTCCATCCGGCTTCATGCTCTGCTGCATGCAAATTACTAATGCCACCTCAGGGCCTCTTTGGTTTATTCCTATTCTTCTTTCCCTTCTGACCTCCACCTGTCCTATTTCTTTCTCGGCACTTTTTCCCGAGTCCTCTTCTCTGGATGTGCCTCGACCGTTCTGTCTACCTTTACTCCCCATTACTCCTGCGTCCTTTCAGCTCCTCTTGCTGTATACTTCATGTCCTTTTGCTTCCACTTGCCATCCCTTCTCTGGCCCTTTTCTTGGCTCCACACTTGCCCTCCACCATCTCATTCCTTTATTTCACCTCTACTGGTTTCTTGGGATGTGATCCGTCCCTGCCTTGCTCCATCAGCTTCCCTTTTTTCCATTTACTCCTTTCATTTCTCGTGTGTGTCCTATCTGTCATCATCAGTTTTGTACTTTCTCCATGTCTACCACTTGCTGCCTTTTCCTGAGCATTTCTCTTTGGATCGTTATTGCCATCATTAATGAGTTCTAGGAGTTTCTACAACTACACCTTCTCCTCTGGGTGAGAGAGCTCTATTCCTCCGAGGTCCATCGACCTTCCCCTGTTTCGGCTTCCCCAATTAGCTAGCCAGTCTGCTGGTCTATTGCTTGTTCACCTTACATGTGTGGGAATAAGATAGTCTATTATCTTTATCAATTTCCCTATGTCACTAGTTAACCATGATGTTTTCTAGCTCCTGCTAGTCTCTTCCGCCACTGTCTTGTTTTGTAGTTGTTTTACCATGTCGACTACCAGTTTCGAATCACCTTCAATTTAAAAGTTTTGGTACTTTTCCCGGATGGAAATTTCGAGTCCACATTTTAGCATGTGTAACTCTACTTCATTCTTTGTTGCTTCTCCACAATCATCGCAAAAATTCTCAGAGTGGTTCCTCCATCATTCCTGAGTAGCCCTCCTATTCCTGCTTCTCTCAGGCTGCCTTTTGCTGCCTCGTCAAAGTTTAGCTTGACAAAGCCTTGCGGTGGATGCCTGTAAGTATTAATCTCCTCGACCTCTCTAGTTTTGGTTTTACTTTGGGTTTTGTCTATCATGCTTTTTTTTAATGTAGTCGCTGCAAAATTCTCTCCTTTGTTTGATTAATCTTCCAATCTTCATCATTCCACCTTTCTGTTAAAATAGTTTCTCTGATATTTTATATAGCTTGTTTCCATATTTCAGCCGGGGTTTTTTGTTCTACTTTAAATATCACACTGTTTCTTTCCTTCTAGATGTTCCAAAGCATGAACCCTACGAACAACATCCACGTGCAGTTTAAGATCTGGTTCTAATAAGGTTTTCTTGGCCAATTTTACAAAATATTTTTTATATTATGGTAGTTTCTATGACATATTTCAAATAGTTGCTGGTGACTTTTCCACAGGTCGCTACTAACAGTGCAATTGTTTGTTAGGTGTTTCATTGTCTCCTCCTGTTCGTGGCATAGCGAGCATCGTGAGGGTCCCTGCATGCCTTTTTTCGGAATTTGATCCCAAGTTAGTGCTCGTCCATGATGTAAAATCCACAGAAAGAAGGTTACTTTAGGCCAAGTCTTGATTTTCCAGATGTTTTTCCATTTATTTATTCTGCCTGTCGATTATGCCCTGCCTTTAAATAATAGCTTTTTGCTATAGAGAATGTGCCTTTTATTCGAGTTCCCCATTGGAGTATATCCTGCCCTGTTTTTACGCAACTTTCCTAGATGCCATTTCTTTGTTGTAATCACCCCAGCTTGCTGTCTCTAGGGCTAATACGCAGTCATCCTTTTGCTTCAAATTTCACCAGTATTCCCCTATGCTTGGCTTCCAGAGGTTTCCAACCAATTCCCCCTTTGTTCGGGAGGTAAATTCATGGATTTATTGAAGGCCTTCTTTTTAGAGAAGATTTTCTCGTTGTTGCCAGGATTCCTCCCAGAACTTGGCTGTGTCCCCCTCTCTTACCTCCCAAAAGCTATAGTCTTCTATAAAGTCTTTATTGTTCCTAGCCAAATTCCATATCGCTGATCATTTTTCCTTTGTTTAGCTTCTCATACTGTCTTTTGGTTTCTCTGTTGCTTCATAATTCTTCTCCCAAATTTTCTTCCATAGGTCCTGTCCACCCTGTGTCCACCTCCACCATAGTTTCGTGCCCATCACTTGGTTGAGTATATAAGGGTTGCGCACACCTAAGCTTCCATCTTTAATTGGTTTGTTGAGCCATTCCGAGGAGAGCAATGCCCATTTTCGTATTTTACTTGTTCCTTGCCATAAAAATTTCTTAAACATGGCTACTAATTTTTGACAAATAGATTTAGGGACCGCTTGACTAGACATCTGGTATATTGGGATCACTTGCAATACTGCTCTTAGTAGGATTATCCGGCTAGAGGTATTTAGAGACTGGAATGTCCAATTATCTATATTTTTTCTTACCTTTCCTATCAGAGGTCCCCAATTCGCTACTCTGTACTGATACTCATTGAGAATTATGCTAAGATACTTTGTTGGGAAACTTCCTACTCGAAATCCCATTATTCTAACCAAGAATCTTTAGGATGCTACCTGAGTGTTAAAGAAGAAGATTTCTGATTTCTCATTGTTAATCTCTGTCCCTAAGGCTTTCATGAACTATGAGAGTATTTTTAAGATCTATTGGGCTTCCTTAAGAATGGCTTGTCCATAGATCATTACATCGTCTACGAATTGTTGATGTATTTTAGGAATTTCATTACCCCAAATTTGCAATCCCTTTATCTGTTCATTAGCCATGCGCACTTTCATTAGCCTACCCAGACCTTCTGTTGCTAGAATGAATAGAAACGAGGAGAGGGGATCTCCCTGTCTAAGCCCTCTCGTGGGGTTGAAGGCTTCCGAAGGGGTTCCATTTAGTATATCTGATATCACCAGGGTACTTACCATTGACATTATCCATTTCACCCATCTCTTGTCAAAGCCATGAGCCTTCAGGATACCCCCCAAATATTCCCAACTAAGACGATCATAAGCCTTCGCCAGATCCAGTTTTATTATCATGCCTTTGTTTTTGGATTTTTTCAATGAGTGTACTACTTTTTGAGAAATTACTATACCATCCATTATCTTCCTTTAACAAAACCAGTTTTCTCTTGAGCTATGAGGTCAGGCAAGATTGGTTTAATTCTGTTTACCATTATTGTAGCCAATATTTTGTATACTACATTACATAGAGCTATTGGGTTGAAGCCCTAGGGTTCTTCCAAGTTCTCTGTTTTCGGAATCAGAACAAAGAAGGTGGCGTTTAGGGCTGGATGCATGCCCTTCGTACATCTTGATTCTTCCACAAGTTCCATGAGGTCCTAGCTCATGAAACTCCAGGAGGCTTGGTAAAATTCTATTGTAAATCCATCAGGCCCTAGGGCCTTGTTCTTTGCCATTTTTTTATCACTTCCTCCACTTCTTCTTTTGTGATCACCTTGAGTAAAGCTAGATTTTGATCTCTGGTTACATTTTTAGGAATATATTGCCACACATTAGTAATTTCCTCCTCCCTTCTAATATTAGGTTCTATTAAGATCCCTTTGAAGTACTCTACCAGTAACTTTTCCATTTCTTCTTGTTGAAGTACCGTGTTCCCTTGACTGTTCTTGAGTGAAAAGATTCTATTATGCTGCCTGTGGTTCAACATTACTTTGTGAAAGAATTTTGAATCTTTTTCCCCTTCTTTCAACCATTGGGCTCGTGATTTTTGTTTCCATAGAATTTCTTCTTGCTTTCTTCTTTCTTCGGTTTGGGTAATCACCCTCCCTTCCTCCTCTGCCAGCTCCGCACTTCTTCCTTTCTCTATGATTTGTTGTTGGATTCCCTTTATTCTTGTCTGTAGCTTTTTTGTCTCTTTTTGAATGTTACCAAATTCCTCTCTGTTCCATTTCTTTATTTTTCCTTTTAGGTCTTTTAGTCTAATTTAGAATGTATTCATTTTGTTTCTACTGTCCATGCCAATTTTACTCTCCTGCCACCAAGTTTTCATTTTGTCTATGAAGTTTGGGTCTCTTAGCCAAAAAGCCTCAAACTGGAATAGCCTTGTTTTATTCTGAGGGTTCATAGCAATCTCTGATTTAATAGGCCAATGGTTCGACCCTATAGATGGGAGAATGGACGCTTCATAGAAGATGTCCTTTCCTATTGATTGTTTAGAAGCTAGAAATCTATCTAATATTGACGCTATTTGTTTGTTCCCACCTCTTCTGCTATTCCAGGTAAATTTTCCATTTATAGTTGGAATGTCCACCAACCTTAATTCCATTTGCAAATCTCTGAATCTCTCCATCTCCAGGTCCTCTCTCTGTATTCCTCCTTTCTTCTCTTCTTTGGATGTTGTCATATTGAAGTCTCCTGTAATGATCCACATCTGTTCCTGATGCATATTCCCAAGCTTTTGCATATGAGTGAGGAATCTACCTCGATCTACTGGGGTGTGGGGCCCATGGACTGCTGAAACTAGAAACCATTCACTTTGCCCTATGAGTCTAAACTTTCCTGTAAGGATTCTGGGCAGTCCTATCCACCAGTCTGTTATGACTTTTGCTGGACTCCAGATGACAGTTATCCCTCCCGCACTTCCTTTAGCATCTACGGTTACTTGCTCATATCTAGGTTTAATTTTATTTAAAATTTCCTCCATCTTCTAGCCTGAGATTTTGGTTTCGAGGAGCAACATAATCTGTGGTTTGTCTTTTCTTAGCCATTCCGCTAGATGTCTCTGCTTCCCTTTACTATTCATACCTCTTATATTCCAAGATGTTATTATCATTGGGGGGTTTGATTGAAGTTTTGGAACATCATTGAAAGCAGAACAACTCTCCCTGTGTTCACTAACATTTCCCCCATTAGCTGAATGGAATCTTTAATGTTTTTTCATCCTCGTTTTTTCCCTCCTTTTACTTGTCCTTATTGGTCTAATCGACTGTCCTTCTGATTCTCTTGATGTTCTTCAGTCATTGTTTAGTCTTTTCCCTGTTTGGCTTGATATTGCTGGAATGTTTCCACATAGTCTTTTTTGATCCTCGGGGATAACTCACTCATCCAAGTTTCTCTATTTATTTAATAACTTTCTCAGGACTTCTTCTTCTACGCTTAGGTCTTCCCCCATGTTTATCTCGATTCCTGTCTCCATGTTTTCTGTCTGTTCTTCTTGTTCTTTACCTTTTTCTAGAATATCACTCGGTGCTTTCCTCTTAGTGTGGGTCCTTTCGCTACTGGAGCTGGTGTCTTTCTCTTTATCTTCCTGGGATTCCATGGTTTTATCCTCATCTTCCCCTTCTTCTTGGAATATTTCAAAGCTATTTTATTTTCCTAGGTTTGTTTGTTGTACCTTTTTACCTTTGTTTGAGTTTTCTTTTATTGGTCTTCTTCTACTCTTCACCTCCTAAAATATTTCTTGATCTGTTTTTTTTTTTTTTTAATTCCATTGTTAGGGGACACTCTTTGACCAGGTGTCCATATTCATGACATCTGCAGCATCTAAAAGGTATATGTTCATAGTCCAGGGTTTACTGCCAAACTTCTTCGTGGTACTCTAACTCCATTGTATCTGGGATTAGGTTAGCAATGTTCATGTATACACATATCTTAGCATACGAAGTATACCTTCCTTTTTTTGTAGTTTCCACTATTTTAAAAAAACTTCCTATTGTGTTTCCTATCCTTTCCAGAATTTTTGGGTCCTAGAAGTCCATTGGTAAACCAAATAATCTAACCCATATTGGTGCTGCTAAAAATTTTCCCTTATCGGGGTTATAATGTTCTTCCCAATATCTCATGAATAGACCAGTATTATAGTAAAAATAAGGGTCATTCTCAAACACTCCTTCTTTGTCTTACAGGTTAGAGAAGATTACCATAAAGAAGCCTTTTGCTCCCAGCTTCAGCTCAATGTGTCCTAGGGGCTACCATTTTTGCTGAATCTGTCTGGTGAGGTCTTTTTTGGACGGCCAGACTCCAACGAACTTGCAGATCATGGCGTGATCCTTCATGTAGCTTTTGTACCTTTCCATTTTATTTGGTGGGATTATGAACCGTGGTTTCATCTCCGCACATGGCAAAAATTTTCCCCTTCTTCTTGCCTGCCAGGTCGCACCTAGGATAGGGCATGCATTCTTCTTCTCTGCTACCAATTGACTATTTTGTTCTTCTCCTATCGCGGCGTCTCGATAGGAGGGGATCTCTCCCCTCTTGACCTCTTCCGTCATGACTGTTGCGCTAAGTTTCCATGCTTGTCTTTTACTATTACTCTCTGGTTTCTGCACCGTTAACTATCTTGGTTTCTCCCTGCCATTTTACCTCATGGTCACCTGGCCATTAGGTTTAGTTGCAGAGCTTCCTGGAAAAAGTTTCCATTCCGCCTCCAAGGGTTATTATAAATTAAATTTATTAAATGAATTAATTTTTTTCAAATTTCCATATAAAATTATTAAAAAAAGTTAAATATTTTTATAACATATTATTAGTGGTTTTTGTTTTGTTTAAATACTTTTTCTTATTTAACCAAGCCATAAAAGACATAGCTCCACTTATATACTAAATTGAAAAGAGAATAAACACACTAAACACTGTTTAATAACGTTAAAAACAAAATCATACACTAAACCCCAAAGTAAATATTTTGTAAAAGATCTTAACAAAAATTGAAGATAATCATAGAACTAACTGCTATGAATATCAATACACCAGAGTCCAAAATATTAATCTAGGAATGACATGCATTGCAAATGCTAAGCATCATGTAATTGATATACCTCTGAGAATAATACAAAGTTTGAGGGATTAATTGGCCATATCTTGTTAGTCCCTGCAGTGCTATAGTAATCGAAATGTCACGATTTCACATTAATTCAGCTGCTTACTAAGGCAAACAATGAAAAATAACCAAAGTTTTTAGTCACTCATTGTTTCACCATCTTATTTGGCCTCTTCCTGAGGCGGGGAGGCAAAACCATATGTTATATTCATTCATTTACTTCAAATAAATTATCAATTGAATTATTGCTAACATTAATTCCTTAACTTTTAATGTTTATTATTTTCCCATTGCATATGTTTTATAAACATAACTTACTATGTTTTATAAACCTAACTTCTTTTAGCTTCACATGTGCCTCTATGGGTTGTGCGTGGCAAACTGCAGCATGTTTTACCTGAAAGCAATAGCCCAACCACCTCTATGGGTTGTACGTGGCAAACTGCAACATGTTATACCTGGTTGCAACCCCCCATGATGTTGGGTTTTATGCAGGGTCTTCTACTAGGAACCTTGTGTATGTCGTTTGTCTCTATTGGTTTCAGGGGGAATCGACTAAATGGGAGATGCAACTAGATGGAAGCACACTAACACTCACAATACAGGTTCTATAGCTTCTATCATTTTTATAGGTATGGTACAACTCTCTAAGCATGCTTATGATCTTGTTGGTTGTTACATCACATCAAAATAAACTTATCGCTGATATATATCTACTATATGAGATGTTATACCTTTCATTACATTATGTTGCTTCTTGCATCTTTTATATTATCTATATTCCCTCATAATGTGATGATTTGTTCTACCATCTCGCTCTATGTTCCCTCATAATGTGATTATTTTTTCTACCTTCTCGCACTAATTGCAGGAAGGCCTTGTTGTACTACAATTCTATTAGTTATGCAATTGAACAGGAGCTCCCCAACATATAGTATCGCGACCAAAGGGAGCAGTCAATAACAGATAAGTACAATGGCACCCACATAGCAATTGTCATTCCATATAATTCAATTCAATTCAGCTCTCCATCCTATTTCTACAAATCTAGGACCAAATCAGACCTTTTGCAGTGATCTAGTGAAACTAAATTGCTAGAAAAAAAGGGGGGGAATATGAATCTATCCCTAGCATGATGGATCACAGACAGTGTATCCACATGGTAAATTTATATAGCCCAAATACCTACAGAGATAGGTGTAAAGACATACATTGGAGCTTTCATGATCTGTAGGAGATATATAGAGATAGGTGCAAATGCATACATTGAGCTTTCATGATGTGGAAGCACCATGGATAGGGTACATTAATTTACATTAAAATAAAATTTATCATATATTGATGTCAATTCAATAATTTACACTTTAAAATGTGTGATCTTATATAACGAAACTTCGTTTAAATATAACAGAGTAAACACACCCAAAATACATTAAAGCAAAGACTTACTAGTAAGCTACATCTTTGTCCAAAATATTTGAATGCTTTATTTGAACCTTATCATTAAAATACTCTTTCAATCCATTTCTCTTTCTCCATCTCATTTCCAAGGCTCCGCTCCATGTAGCTATGCTCCTTAAAACCTTGACTAAGAATTTAATGTGTTTAGTTGTACAACTATGAAGAACTAGACTTGCTTAAATATCCAATTGTTCCTCCTTCTAATAGACACGATGTACATTGCTACATGCAGTCGCTTTAGCCAACAGATTCTTCGATCTGAACCATCTGTCATCCATCCACAACAAATTCTCTCCTCTCCATTAGACTGTCTAACATAAATACTAGAACACTCAACAAACTCCTCTCCTCTCCATTAGACTGTCTAACATAAATACTAGAACACTCAACAATCTCCTCTCCTCTCCATCAAACTGTATAACTGAAATACTGGAGCACTAATTTGAGCAATAAACTACTTTAATTGAAAGAATCTTAGTCTAATTTTATTAAGAAAAATCTCAAGAGAACGTCAAAATCTCTTTCCACTAGATAAAATCAAGTGTTTGTAACCCCCTAGTGAACACAACAACGGTTAGAAACTATGGCATAGTAAGACCAAACTATTGTACTAGTTACAGGCATACTAATTTTAGTTTAGTTCAAGGCTTTAAATTGTGTAACCATAAAGAAACTTCCAATGTCAAGTCATGGTCCAACCTACTTGTGAAAGATTATGATTTTGTCACAAATGATGATAGGGAGCCCGCTTCCTTTTCCATGGCTGATGTTAATCCCTTTAAAAATATAGGAGCTAGAAACTCTACCTCTTCTATGTCTATTTTAGTGGATGAGAGATCTGCACATTCCCATTATCTTGCGTGAAATTATGCATGTAGCTATTTTATGTGAGAGATCGTTTGATCTAAACCAGTTATCATCCTCCAACTATGATTTTTTCTATTCACCACTAGATTGTTTCAAATAATTTGGGTTAGAGGAGTCGCACAAGGGACCAACTACATTGGCCGCAAAAATAAATGGGTTTGAAGAAACCCATTTTGCCAAAGAGATGTACAACGCATCTAGTTGCCAATATATAGTTTCCAATTGTTCTAGATGTTATGCTTCTACCAAGGGCACACCGATATCGCACCCTACTTGATTGAGGTCACATAGGACACAGTCGTGCAGCAGTTCCAACGTCTGCAAGTTGACGTTAAGTCACCTGCGTGCACATAACAGTTAATTGCAAGCGGATTACCTCTCACCGCCTATGCCAGAGTCAACCTTCTGCATGGGCATTTTTGAGGAACAGTTTGCTAGTTCCTGCATCGACTACACCTTCATCTTAAGCTCCATGATGTAATCTGCTAAGTATAAGCCAAGGCGGAGAAAGCCATAAAGCCAGAACTCCCCTCTGGTCAATTGTCAACCAAAAATAGCATGATCAAGATTATGTTCATAGGGGTTGCATAAAACTCTAATGGTTACTCGAGCTACTAATTAAAAGTGTTTTCAATCTATTTTCTCCATCTTGTTTGCTTGGTGAGGGTACGTGTAATTTTCTCCATCTCGTTTGCTTGGTGAGGTCACGTGTAATACATTCAAATTTGCAGATTTTAATAATATGACATTTTTTTATCAATCTGTTCTATATTTATTCATTAAGAACCATATTTTCATAGCATACTCAATAGCTTTTGTTAATAATAAAAATATGATGACGTGGACTATAAAAACTTAGTGCTACTCGATGATAACATTAATATGTCCATGTCCCCGCATTGTGAATGGAGAAAGTAAATTGATGTTTAATAGTTATTGTGAATGGAGAGAGTAAATTGATGTTTAATAGTTTTAAAGTTCGATACATGTCCATCAAGGATTTATAAAAGAATATATGTGCCATGTGGCAAGCTATAATTTCCCCAAGGAATCTAACCTTATAACCCCTATATTTCTTTTAGCTATCAGAAAATGACCCAATAGGTGCGACCTACGAGGTAAGGTGATGTGAAAATATGGTGTTACCAAGGTCTTGTGTGTCCTCGTTATGCGAGAGGGTGCATACAACTATTAGTCATAGGTAATATGAATCTATGTGTACATACATAACATTGTTGTAACCTTGACATCTCTGGGAGCTATGGGCAATTCACAAGATTCTTTTTCATTTATATTCCTCACACAGACTTATTATACATTTGTTCTCTGGTTATACTTAAGTTGTTAAGGCACTGGGCTTGAAGCTAACCCAAGAATATAATCATAGTATGCTATCATGTATATACTAAATAACCTAAGGACTACTTAGTTAGGGAATATCACACTACCAAAAATTAACCAATGACAATATTTCACTCACTAATTACCATGGCCCATCTGGATTAAGCTTATATGCAACGTATTACTACTTTCAGAAGAATTCAAGGGTAACATACTATTAAGCTAGTAATATGAATACTTAACTCAGTGTTTTCAAAGGTATAGTGTACTAGTTAACTGCTCTATTGGTATAATTTCCATGGGATTGACATTAAGTATCCATTCCATAAAAAGTTAGTCTAGCATAAATAAGGCTGGTGGCTATGTTATTATTATATTTTGTTTCACAACTATGTATGATGGTTTTGAGACCTTCCTAGATCTATAATTCAGGGATACCTCATGCAATAAACAATTAGTGGTTATGTAGCTCCAAAGAATGAACTAGTCTTGGGTCAATGAGAAACTTCTCTACTAGCTCTAAGATGACAAAGCACCATTTCTTTCGAGTTTTCTTCTAAAATAGCACTAGATCTGTTATTGGTTTGTAGACCAGCTCCCTGCTCAAGGCAGGGATTAGCTTCCATGTAACAAATCTTATTGTACCTTTTAGTTTGAATGCAAAAATCTAATAAAACACTCTTATGCTTAAGATTAAGTGTAACTAAAATCATGGAATGAGGGACCCTTGTATGGCCCCTTTTATTCCTAATTCACCTTCATACATACTAACAAAGGTTTGTGATTTTATTTTCAATTTATAAAATTTAAAGAATTCAAATATAATGAAATCATTGATTTTGAATTTATTGATATAAGGGTTTTAAAAATTTGTTGGTTAATCAATAAGTTTGATTTTTTATTAACTACAAAATTTGAAAATAGATTTGTATATGGGGAGATTTGATCTTCTTTTGTGCTTGCTAGATTCATGGTTAAGATAAATCTATAATTGTTTATGTGTGTGCTTTTTTATGGTTTAAATTGCATTTTTGGATGAATATATGAACCTGGAAATCCTCTTAGGCACTTGGACTGTTTACACTAAATCGTTTAAACTTACAATTCTAACAAATCTTTGTTGTAAATTTCATACCCAATTTAAAGAGTACTTGAAAATCTCATTGGGCACTTGAATTGTATAGGTTAAATAGTTTAAACTTACAATTCCAACAAATTTTTGTTTTATTTCAGACCTAATTAACATGAAAATGGTCGAAATGTATAGTAGCAAGACTATAACCATAATAATTTATTTCTTTTAATTGTTTATAAATAGATGAATAGATAAATCGATAGATAGACATTTTCCTTAGAAGGAGTACTAATTTTTTTTTATGGATCACATTGTCAACATTAATTTTTTTTATTGTTATTGATATATTTAAATACACATATAAACTTGATATTAAAATATTATTTATGAAGAATTTAATTTTCTTATTATTATTAATATTTTTTTAATGTTACATATTAATTGAGTCGAGATGTTCTTTGCAACTTAGTATGAGGGAAGTGATATATCAATACACATGAACATTATCTTAATTTTCATATTAAAATATTTTATTTATGACATTTGCATATTAATTGAGTCGAGATGTTCTTTGCAACCTAGTATGAGGGAAATGATATATCAATACACATGAATATTATCTTAATTCTCATGTTAAAATATTTTATTTATGATGTAGATTGATTTTTTCTTATTGCTATTAATACATATATTTGGGGAAAATTCAAATTTGGTTAATGTACATTCTCACTTACTCATATTGCTAGAATTTTTATTTTATTTTATTTTCTCATTGAAGATTTGTTTGTCAATGTTTTAGATGTGATAGAAAATAGAGAGAGCAGAGAGAACGATTAAACACACCACCAAACACACTCTAATTTTATTGATTTCAAAGACATTACATATATAAGAATACACAACGCTTCTAGATCCGAGAATGGTGGATCTAGATTACTAAAAATAACTAGTACAACTATTAACTTAGAAACTCACACGATTAAAACTCACGACAACTTGGAAGTCATGGAACTTATGGAAGCATTACTTGCAATACCCTCCCTTAATGCTTACATGACAAATACAGAAAATATACACTACAACAATGGATGAACCTCTGTCAAATTTGTCTAATATGATCATCACTAGGACTCATATCCACTCCGAAATCTCACGGTTTCGCTCCTTTCTTTACCACACTTTTGAGCTTCCCACTTGATCCATTTAGGACATAACGTCTTCTAACCATGGTTGATGTGCTTTTCAGAATTGATACTTCTCAACCTCTCGAGTGCAAGGGATTAGTCTCCATACTGAACCATCCTATGGAGCTTACACCATCTCTAACACCATATCTAAGATAACATTTTTTATACAGAATGTCTTGGGCAAACAATTCTACAACTTGAGCTTGTATAAAATAACCTGTTCACTCCTGGAGCATGATGATTACACCAACTTGACCTTATTAAAAACTACTTGTGACTAATGCTGGCTGCCGGTCACATTAATCTGTTCAATAGCTGACATGTTCATTGTAGTTTTGCATATTTAATCATCTCACAAATCCAAAAGCAAAACTGTAGACATGTGAAAGACCCTCCTTCACAGATCCAAAAATTTACACAGAACATATTACTCCACTCCATATAAACCATAAAC
Organism: Pinus taeda; assembly: GCA_000404065.3. NCBI lineage: Eukaryota > Viridiplantae > Streptophyta > Pinopsida > Pinales > Pinaceae > Pinus > Pinus taeda. The sequence continues at coordinate 95,405 of APFE030071860.1, forward strand.
ATTCAAATTTTTTTTCTTTTTCTTTTTAACCCAATATCCAAACATGAAACAAAACTCAAATATACAGCGTGAGTGGGCCCAATAGTTAAGAACATATGTTTGCAGTGAATCCACTGTGTAGAGATAGGTCCCTTGTCACATAAACAAGAATGACTCATACACAAATTTGGTGTATAGATATTATTATATTATTATATAAAAATCTTCCTCCACACACTCAACATCCAAACCCAAAAACAAAACTCATATATAAAAATCTCCCTTCCACAAGCTCACCACGCCAATAATTATTACCTTGTGATTCATAATCCACAATCATTATATAATTAATAATCTCACTCGTTAGATGTGCCAATTCGGATTTGAAATGCGAGGTAGTAATTCAATAAGGCTTAGTCAAGATTTATGCTTCTAAAACCTTTCATCTGCATCCATGCAAAGTAATGGGCCATTAATTATTTTCTTTTACCGATAAATTGCACAGACCTTACAATACTGTTACAGCTAAGAGAAGCCACGTCGGCCACTCCCACATGACTCTGCGTCTTTTTAAATGCTTTGCTAAATGTGGGCGAGCTCCGAAAGTATCCACTGTAACCACCCTGCCTTTCTTATTCTCTTGCAAATATTTCTGGCACTCCATAGCCTTGTTGGATCTCCACTGCTGAATTCTTCCATAATCCCATTGATAACATGCCTCTGAATGATGCTACTGTGTCTTTTCTGCTCACCAACGTTAGTACCATGCGGCTTGAGGTCTGAATTGCACATGATTGCGCATATGCGCTTCCATTAAACCTCTGGAGTTTTGTTGTCTTCAGATTCAAACTCTGCACCTTCGCACGATGCAAAGAGACTTGGATATAAGATCCAAACCTGCAGACACGGATCTTGGCCCGGATCAATCTGTAATTCACTGAAATGGTCGATCTTCAAGCGACTAGAGAATAATTCGGCTCTATCACAACACACTCTTGAGAATAACCTAAAACCAATTCAGGTCTATATATTGAACAAATCTACACACAAAAATGTGGAAATTAAATATTAAACTAATCTATATACAAATGGAGAAATTTTTATGACTTTCACATTTCTTTGGCTTTTCATTAAGGAAATCAACCATAGATAAAGCATAGCAATGCTATTAAACACACCACCAAACAAATTTTGATTTTATTGATTTTATAGAAATTACATATATAAGAATACATGATATTTCTATATTCGAAAATGGTAGATCTAGATTAATAAAAATAGCTAGTACAACTATTAATTTAAAAAGACATATAATTACAACTCATGTAAGCATTACTTCCAATAAAGTGGACACTCCACTTATCACAAAGGATATTTTTAGAGCTTTCATACCCCTCTTGATGGGTGGAATGCCTACCCAAAACATTGGACACACAAATCTTAAACACAATTT
>APFE030071860.1:104938-120570 GCA_000404065.3 Pinus taeda
TATCACCCCCAAAACATACACTCTCTTTCTCCATATATGTCCATCTCTCACTCTCTCTTAATCTCCCTCTCCCTCTCTCCTCCTATTTCTCTTCCCTCCTGATCTCCTCCCTCCCTCGCACTCTCTCTACCTTCTCTCTCTCTCTCTCTCTCTCTCTCTCTCTCTCTCTCTCTCTCCAATTTTCTCTCGTTATGTCTTTCTTCTTACCTACCTCTCTCTCCCCCTCCAACTCCCTCTCTGTCATGTCCTCTCTCTCTCTTCCTTCCTCTATGTCCCTTCCCCTCCCACCTCACTCTATCCCCCCACCCCCTTTCTCTATTCACCCTCCAACTCTATCACTATCTCCCTCCCTTTATCCTCTCTCATTCTCTCCCCCTTCCTTCCATATCTCCTTCTTTGTCTCTCTATCTAAGCCAAAAACATACACACTCTCTCTCCATCTCTCCCTTGTCACTCTCTTTATCTCTCTCCCCACTTTTCTCTCTATATGTAATTCTTCTTCACTCCCTCTCTTCCCCTCCAACTCCATCTCTCTTTCCCTCCCTCTATCCTCCTTTCTCTCAAGTCCTCTCTCTGGTCCTTCCCCTCTCCCCCTTTGTCTCCTACCTCCCTCTCTCTCCCCCCTTCTCTCTCTCTCTCTATCTATCTCTTTTCCCTCTAACCTTGTCACTATCTCTCTTGCCCCCTCTATCTCCCTCTCTATCTTCCCTCCAACCTTGTCACTATCTCTCCCCCCTTTATCTTTGTGTCTCCTTTTCTCTCTCTCTTTCCCTTCTCTCCCTCTCTCCCTCTTCTCTTTCTCTCTCTCTCTTCATTCCTCCTCTTCCCGCTCCTTCATTATAAATCCACATCTCCCTTGTCACTCCCCCATCTCTCCACCTCTATCACTCTATTTCTGTTTTCTTCCCTGCATATATATCTAGAGTTAATATATATTATGCTATGCTAATATATATTATAATATACAAATTAAATTTATATTAAATTTAATATTATTAATCCAAATTTAATAATATTAATATTTAATACAATATAAGATTTAATGATGTTTTTTACATGGCATGATAACAAAATTTATAATAAAACTACATCAAACTAATATTTTCAAATATTACAACTTTGATGTGGAAATATTTATGTCTTTAAAGATTTTAGTATATCCCTAGGATATGACTTTTCCTTTTAAAGATTCATTTTACAAATATTTATTTACAAGAAATATTAAAAGATTTTGGAGAAAGATTTTTGATTCTTTGTGTTGAATTAACCTATTTTCCTTTGATTTAAGAAATGACATTGGCTTTAGCAAAGAGTGAAAATGTTTAAAATTTTACTTAATTTAGAATTTTAATGTGGTAATTGTTTTTGTTAAAGGTAAATTTATGATCCATTCAAATTCACGTCTATGATAAACGAACTATTTAAAACTTAAGATAATTTACTATCCATTCAAATATATGGTTATATTTTAATAATTAATCTTAGTCCATTAATAAGATTAAAAAGTTATATATAATTTAAGATTGGTCAACATTTAGCAAAAAATATTTTAATTATTTTTTTAGGACATGATATACTTACACATGGGGTACTAGTTTGGAGAGTTTGCCTCTTAGCCCAAAGAATACGCAAACTTTTATTTAAATCTTATATTGAAATATTTATAGGGTAAATATATGATTACTATTTTTTTAGACTTTTAATCACTCTATCCTTTAGACTCAAACTTTTATATAAATCTTATATTGAAATATTTATAGGGTAGAAATATGATTATTATTGTTTTAGACTTTTAATTACTCGATCCTTTTGAGTTGATATAAATTATAGACATGGAAATATTTTATTTATGGCTTTGAGTAGGAGTGAAATTTTATAATGTTTTTAATTAAATCTAACCAAATATCTATATTCACTTATGTTTTATTATATATGACTCTTTTTATGTAAAGTATTTTTTTAAGAACAAGACACAACTCCACGTTTACCACGAAAGGAAACACACTCCACCTTCATACTAAGTTGTAAAATGCACTTATTAACACAAATAAACTTTTCAAGCACCTCGCTTGGTTTTCTTGTTACCATTTATGTGATATCCATGTGACAAAAAGGTTCACCATATTTACTGCAACCTTGTCATTGGATTGGGCCACAAAGCTTTTTGCTAAATTCTCTTTGCCAACACATATATAAAAAGGTAGAAGAAGAATATAATGATGGAGAAACAATACCATCTAGGGTTGTTTGCATCCATGATGAAGAAATTAATCTCATAAAGATAGACATCAAGGCTTTGGTTGGAAACATAAAGAAAAATGTACAAAATATGCTCAATTATACTTAAAATAAGTTGGAGGTTTTGATTGTTCGCTTGTCTAAATGTGCTATTGTGGTTTCCCAAGTTCTCTTGGGCATAAGAGAGATAGGAATTAGAAGTTTTTTTTGCTTGAGTTTTTTAGGATAATAAATGAATTGGAGACTACTTTTTGTGAGGGAGTTTTGAGGGTTAAATGAGACCAACCTTAATTATAGTAGAAAAAATGGAGCAAACATAAATTAATGGGTTGAGAAAATGCTTTGAACACTTGAAGAATCTTCAAGAGGATTGAAAGGCATGCATAAAAGACTTAAAAAATACAAATGGTAGTCATAATTCTTACAACACCAGTTTTTAATTTTTCTATGAAACTTTCTAGGAAAAAAACCTTCATTTATATTTCTTTTCTTATAATGGATTTATCATACCTAGTAATCTATAAAAAACTCATATTTAACATATTTTTTTATTCTGGCTTATTTTTATTAATCGAGTTGAATTATTTGTTTCCTAGGTGATATGCATTTGATATAGCTACTTTCATATCTTAAATTTCATATGTTATCTTACAAATTAAATTTTATCATTTTCATTTCTAATTAGCTATGTTATTAGGTTTTGAAAAATAATTTCTTATATTTCTTGTGTTAATGTTCTTTTATAATTCATTTATATTATTGTTGTGATATATATAATAATTATAATAATATTACTATAAATATTATTATAGTGATAAGAATATTAAGTTATTATATTGATAACAATAGGACGGTTAATAGCATTTTGTTAATGACAACCATATTAAAGATATGTTTTTATGAATTGGAGAGGATCGATGGCGGCCGCTAGGGTTTGAGCACCTGTGACAAGCGCAGGCTCTGTCCATCTGCAATTGCAGTAACGGCAGGCCTGAACCTTCTGTTGTAGTCAGAGGCCAAGGATGGCTCTAGATCTTCGTCCTTAAAACGCTGGGTACGCTCCTTATGGAACACCAGCCCGGGGGAGGCGAAGAACCTCCCCTGCAAGACGACAATGAAATGCATGAGAACCAGGCAGAAAAGGAAAACAAAAACCAGAACGGTGACAAAGTGCGAGAGGTTCATTCAGCGACCTGCAAACCAGTTGCAGTGATTCGACCACGAGTTGAACTGCCAGGACATCGTATTGAAGCAAGAATACAGTTCATGTCAGACCATGCTCTCATAGGGAAGTTCATTGGGATGTGGCCGACTGAACGTGCACTGCGAAGCTGGATAAACGCGAAATGGCATCCCAAAGGGCACATTACCTTGCAGCTAGGACCGAAGGGCTTTTTCACAGCTATCTTCAACTGCTTGGAGGACCGAAACAGGGTCCTGGATGGAGGCCCTTACTTCTTTAACGCAGCTGGATTATTTCTCAAAGGCTGGGTAGAGCGCTTCAACCCTGATACGGTAGATCTCAGCTGGGCTCCGGTTTGGATCCGCCTATATTCTCTTCCCAACGAATTTTGGGAGGAAGACTCTCTGAAAGCGATAGGAAACATTCTGGGTGAGTTTGTCAAGTTAGCCGAAGCAATGAAGACAGGTAATACACATCTTATGCCAGAATTTGTGTTTATATGGATCTCAACCAAGCTCTTCCAGATGCGGTAAACCTCTCTCACTTTGATAAGAACTGGTTACAAATGATTGACTATGAACATGTGCCCTTTCGTTGTCGAAGATGTCATGCCCTGGGGCACTTATTCAGAGATTTCCCTCTAAATCAGAAACCCTCCCCTGCTTCGGATCAGGAAGTCTCAGATGGATCTAGATTCATCAAGGTAGCTAGTTGCTGAAGGGAAAATAAGAAGCCCGCCCTGAAACCAAAAGTAGCACAATCCAGTCAACCAAAGCCATCCACCAGCAACAAATTTGAGGCCCTAGCAGATCAATCTGAAACTCAAATGAACTTGTCAAAAACAACACCTAAGAACGATGAAAACAGCAAAAAAGAAGGATCCACTAGGGTTCAATCAGATACTAAGGGTAAGGAAGCTTCGACCTCAACAAAACAAAAGGATGTGGCATGGAATACTCAAAATAAACCAATGGAGAATCCACTATTAGGTATTGGTACAGAAGAAGAACCAATGGAAGATCAAGATTACTCTCACTTTATGGATGAAGAAACAGACACAATAAATATAGGGGATCTGGATCTCCCGGGCCTGGAAAAGGCATGCACCACCAACAAATTTGACAATATTCCAGCAGGATAGCTAAAGAACTTGGAAGAGGTTTTATCAAGAGCTCAAAGGCAAAAATATTTAGGCGTCCAAATAGGCAACTCTTGGGATCGGCGACTCATTGCCAAGGACATCAAAAAGCGAGGCAGGAAAACTGTCCTCCAAAGAACAATTAAGGTAGGGCAAATCTTAGTGGATTATGGCAGATATGCCAAATTAACTAAGTACTTTAGTCCTGATATCAATCTTTCCCAATGAAGTTAATTTCTTGGAATATTAGAGGGCTTAACGGTCCTAGGAAAACCCGTTTACTCAAAAACATGATAAAGCAAGAAAACCCTCAGGTTATCTTCTTGCAAGAAACAAAGTGTGACACCATAGTGTTGGACAAGCTAGCTAATAAATTTTGGCCGGGAAGTCATAATACAACAGTTGACGCAAATGGAGCCTCAAGAGGCATTGCAATCATATGGGATTCGAGAGCTGTGGAGCTCACCAACTTTCATGTGCACAGGAACTTTCTCCAAGCTACATTTCACATCTTAGGAACAAATCAATATGGACTCCTAACCAATGTTTACTTCCCATAGGAAACACATCAAAAGGAAAGGATCCTCAACTCCATCTCGACACTTAATCAAAACAGACCACTCCCTCTTTGGATTGCAGGTGGAGACTTTAACATGATCACAATAATGGAGGAACGAAGAGGAGGTAGGGGCAGAAGTTCTCAGGATGGAACACTCCTGATGGACTTTATTCAAAATAACTGGCTCATTGATCTCCCCTTCAATAATGGTAATTTCACATGGAATAACAAACAAGCCGACAACCTCCAAATTGCATCTCGGTTGGATAGATTTCTTCTCTCAGACAATGCCATTCATTTTGGAGGGGATTTTGCTGCTTCTATCCTGCCCTTCACTGGTTCCGATCATTGGCCCATCTCACTCCATTGGTCTTGACCGAGGAACAATATTCGCAGGCCTTTTCACTTTGAAGCCTTCTCGCTGACCCATCCTGACTTCCATCAATTCATAAGCTCAGAATGGAACAACTTTCATCCTCCTCCAGGGTCCAAAATGTTCCAATTTCAACAAAAACTCAAGCACCTCAAAGGCAAAATCAAATATTGGAATAGAACCACTTTTGGCAATATTCTTCACAGGAAGGCAAACATTGAATAAGATATGAGGCAACTGCAGCAAAAAATCATCACTCAGGGTAGATCCGATGATCTAGCTGACCAGGAAAAAATACTTGAAAAGGAACTAATGGAAAAATAAAAACAGGAAGAAATGTTATGGAAGCAAAAATCAGGAATTAGGTGGCTCAAAGAGGGTGAAAAAAACACCAAATTCTTTCACAATACCACAATCCAACGCAGAATGCATAATAATATTACTCACATTCAAAATGAGCAGGGAGATAAACTTGAAAAACATGAAGAGATCGAGGCCGAACTCCTCAATCACTTCAAGAAGGTGCACAAAGAACCAAGCATTGACCGTTCTCAGGCCATTCAAAATATCACCAGCAAAATTCCCAAACTCATATCTGATCAGCACAATCAAATGCTCCTCAAACCGGTCGATCTTCAAGAAGTGGAATCTACAGTTAAGCAACTAAAAGCCGGCAAAGCTCCAGGTCTGGATGGTTTTACTTCCAATTTTTTCCATCACTTCTGGGATCTCATCAAGAATGAGGTCTGGCAGGTAGTGGAAGAGTCGCGCTCACTTCGATGGATGTTTCCAGGAATAAATGCCACCTTCTTAGCTCTGATTCCTAAGGTTGAGAAGCCTTCCAAACCGGACAAATTTAGACCGATTGCTCTTTGCAATATTATTTACAAAGTAATCTAAAAAATTATAGCCACAAGACTAAAGCTTCTGCTTCCTCTGATCAGCTCGCCGGAATAGTCTGGATACGTGGAAGGGAGACAGATAACGGATGGTATCATCCTCACGCATGAAATCATCCTCTCCTTGAAGATCTCCAAAAAGCCAGGTATGCTTCTTAAACTCGACCTCTCAAAAGCTTTTGATAGCCTCAGTTGGAATTACATGGAAAAGATCCTACTGGCTTTTGGTTTCAATGCTTCATGGGTTCGCTGGATTATGAGCCTCCTAACATCCTCCTTCTTCTCAGTTTTAATCAATGGCATCCCCTCTGAAACCTTTCATCCCTCCCGGGGCATCAGGCAAGGGGATCCCCTCTCCCCTTTCCTCTTTATCATTGTGGCGGAAGGTCTTGGACGAAGCATCAAGCATGCACAGCAAGCTAATCGCCTCAAAGGTCTCTCATTCCACAACACCCCTGCAGTTACTCACCAGCAATTTGTGGATGACACCATGCTTTATGGGCACCCATCTGTCCAAGAGGCTAGGCAACTCAAATCTCTTTTAGTTGACTTTTCAGAAGCCTCTGGGGCGGCTATCAATCAGTCCAAGTCTCAAATCTTCTTTTTTCACACCCCTTCTGCTATCCAGTCAGCCATTTTACAGATCCTCAAATTTACCTCAGCCAAGCTGCCCTCTACGTATCTGGGAGCCCCCCTCATTGCCTCCAACTTGAAGCACTCAGCCTGGAAATCTCTCCTAGAAAAGCTGGAAGCCAAACTTTCCTCGTGGACCCATAGATCCCTCAACATGGCAAGTCGTCTAGTCTTGATCAAAGCCATCCTTCAGGCCATGCCCCTCTACCTTTTTTCCATTCTTTCAGCCCCTAAATGGGTTCTCAAAGAGCTCAAATCCATCCAAAGGGCCTTTCTCTGGGGCAGTAGTGGACTTCACCGCAAATGGGCTCTGGTCAAATGGGAGATTGCATGTCTTCCTAAAAAAGGAGGCGGCATCAGATTGTGAGATCCCACACACAGAAATGCGGTCATGGGAGCTCGTATCTGGTGGAGATGGCTCTCGGGCTCTCTCACTCCATGGGCAACCTTATGGACAGCTAAATATGTGGGAAACTGTCCTAGAGAGGAGCTTATTAGAATATCTGAGATGTGGAATGGTTAAATTATTTGGAATTCGGAAAAAATTCACAGGAACCTCATTCAGCAGCATAGTTTTTGGGAGGTTAAAAGTGGAGACCAGGCTCGATTTTGGGACGACTCTTGGCAACAGTCGCCAAAACTAAGAGACATATTCCCGAATATTGCACCTGTGGAACAGGATCTCCATCCCCCCATCACGGTTGGAAACCTATGGAGTATCACGGCCCAACAAGACCTCATAAAATGGCACAAAGCTTCTCAGATTATAGCTAATGGAACTGCACAAGAACACCAAACTCTGGACACAAAACTAGCAAAGAGGAAAATACAATGTTCAGAGGGAAAAGATGTTCTCAGATGGTGTTATGAAGAAAGAGGCACATATTCCACTAAAGAGGCTTACAATTTACTAATTAAAGATCACTCCAGGCCCAATAAGATATGGAGCAAGATATGGGATTCCTCCATCTGGCCAAAAATCTCCACCTTTCTTTGGCTCCTCTGCCACAAAAGGGTTCTAACTTGGGATAACCTGAGGAAAAGAAATTTCATTGGCCCCTCCATATGTTTTAATTGCAAAAAAGAAGAAGAGACAATTGAACACCTCTGGTATAACTGCCCATTAGCGTATAAGCTCTGGCAAAAAATAATTTTTCGATGTCAGAAAGAGATAGGCGCGAATGGAGACATAACGGCTACTATATGCAACTGGGACCCCCACCCTTATCAAAGAAAGATACTCAATTACATGTGGAAGCTCATCCCAGGCTTTGTAACTTGGACCATCTCGAAAGAGAGAAATGGTAGAATATTCAAAAACCAATTCAAATCTCTGGATGAGATCTAGACAAACATAAAGAAAAACCTTGAAGAAACCATCTCTCTAAAAACCTGGTACCAGGATGATCTCCCCACTCTCCCTCAGGAACAATCAATCTGGAACAATTGGGAATTCCTTAGAAAGCAATATCAGTTAGTCAAAGGAATAAGGCCCCCTAACGGTTCACCTCCGGGGAAGTGGTCTTCTCCCCCACAAGATATACATAAATTCAATTTCGATGGGGCATCCAAGGGTAATCCTGGGCACTCAGGATTTGGAGGAATTATCAGAGATCACAAAGGGAACAGTATCATAATCTTCCTGGGATATCATGGTTGGGATACCAACAATTCTGTTGAGTTAGAAGGCCTCTGGCAAGGGCTCCTAATTGCACAAGATAGGAACCTCTTTCCGCTCATCGTTGAGGGAGATTCTCAAATCCTCATTCAAATGGCTACGAAGATTCTCCAGGGTTCCCCTTCTTCCAAAGTTTGCAATAGTTGGAGAATGGCTCAAAGACTATTGCATATGGAGCGATGGATCAGTGGCAATAGGGCGATCTCCTTCACCCATGTTAGAAGAGATGGGAACAAAATAGCGGACTTTCTTGCCAATGTAGGAATGGACTATGGTCGACCTCTTCTGGTTGGAGCTCCAGCAAAACTCCTAATGGATTCCCAATTGCCTGATTTCAACAATCTGGTGCAGAGGGAAAAACCTGATCCGGCCGAAGCACTCCCAGATCCGGGTGATCCTCCTGCCATAAATGGCATTCTTGCAGCATTACCACCCCGCGTACTGCCACTTGCTCAGCAGCGTGGAGCCCCAGGTCTCGACTGGAGGTGGGAGGAATGTTTTTATGGCCTTCGGCCGGAGCAGGACGACGCCATTAATGAAGGCCGAAGCCCGACGCAGCCTGTTGATTGTTATTTACATGGAGACTCCCGGTGATTTTACCACTTCGTCGGTTCAGGATTATGGTGTTCAGTTTGTTTTGAGAACTGAATGCGAAGGTGAGAGGGCGTCTAGTCTCAAAGGGGAAATTCGAGCTGGTTCAGGCTCAAATCTGCAGCTTCCACTCTATCTGCGTGCTGCGCACTAGAAACACTTCGGTGGCCTGGGGTAAGTGGTTTTTTCGCTGTCACATAAATTACATCTGCTCTGTCTCTCGGTTCTGTGCTTCTTCCGTGTTTTGCTCTGTTTTTCGGTTCAGTTCTATGCCCTCGATTCATCTGAGGCATAATTCTGGGTTTAGTCTTGGTTTGGTTGAGTTTTTGGTGACTGTTAGCATTATGAAGCGACCAGGGAAATGCACCCGCTCGGGTGAACGACCTGGCAGCAGTAAGCGTCCCTCCACTCGCCCTCAGCCCACCCCGCTGCTCACAACTATTAATCTCACATCCTCCCCTGAGGATCCTGCTCCCAGCAATCCCTCTCGCCATCCGACTCCAAACAGTGCCTTTCAGTCCACTCATTTTAAATTCCAAAGTAATCTGAACCGCCCTCTGATTTCAGCCCAGATTACCATCCTCATGTCTGAAGAAGCTAACCAGGTACCCCCTATTTCTTGCATGAACCCTAATTCCTCTCACAGTAGTGAGCGCTCCTCTGCCAAGAATGCCATGGATGTTAAAAGGGAGGCTGAACTAGTTATCCAAGTCGATTCACCACCCTTAATCCCTCCCCTGGTTGACTGTGTTAATTTTGCAATGGACCCCGAGGCTGGTACCACCGACAAGATGCAGGAGGGCAACGTGTTGGGTGACAAAGAAGTGCTCAGTCAGGACGACGCGTGTATGCAGGCCAAGGAGACACAGGGGGATGAGGAAAAATGAACAATTGGTACTTTGGGTCGCTCTTTTTGGCTCTCTGGTGGATGCTCCGGAAGCACTGCCCAGTTTTGGGTCTCTCCTCGCCGCGGCGTATGTTTGGTTCTTGGATTCAGGATCTCAACTATGTTTCTATGCTTATCTTCTGTTCTATCTCTCTCGGCATGTTTGTAAAGCCAACAGAATTGGCTGTATGTTTTTTGAGACTCCCCGGTTTCTACAGTAATGGTGAAGTTTTGTAATGTACAAGGCTTGCGGGCTCCTGCCCCTACAGCCGCCACCTCATGTAAAAATATTTTATTTACCAGTTAATAGAAATAGATGTTACCGAGAAAAAAAATAGCAATTTGTTAATATTATAGTATTATTGAGATTCTTATTATTATCATTATTATTTAATAATAATTTCAATAATACTAATTAATTAATTAATCAATATATATATAGATAGATTAACTCTACCGAATTGCTATTAACAAGAATATTACTATAACTATATAATTATAATAATAATTGTAGTAAAAATCATGCTAAAATTAATAATTTAAGGACCGAAAATCTAAAAGTAAATATGGATTTTTGAATATAACATAGTTATAATGAATTCGATAAACTAAATTAATAAATAGATGTATTAAATAGATTATTACTTAAAAATAAAAGTTAATGAAAACAAAGTTAAGTGAAATTAAAAAAACAAAAAAGAAGATAGCAAAGGGAAGAAAGAGAGAAAGGCAAACTAAAAAGTAAGGGGTAGCAAGAATAAGAAAAAAGTTTATGTGAGAAATAGCATATAGTGAGTTGTCATAATTAACTAAGTTTAAACTCATCTTTTGAATTGAAATTATTAAGATCAATAACTTCTCAGTACCCGCTAAGATTGAAGGAATCAACTTCTCAGTACCCGCTAAGATTGAAGGAATCAACCATGGTTGATTTAGATACACCGTTATGAAAATTATATTAGAGAAACAGTCCGATAAGATTGAAGGAATCAACCATGGCTGATTTAGATACACCGTTATGAATATTATATTAGAAAAACAGTCCGATAAGATTGAAGGAATCAACCATGGCTGATTTAGATACACCGTTATGAATATTATATTAGAAAAACAGTTCATTTATTTTTATTTTTGTATAAAAACATAAAATTACAATCTAACGAGTTTAAAAAAATAGTAGTAATGAAAGTTTCAAATATGCAATGGCTCTAGATGGATTGCCTTAAAAAGAGAATCCTAACAGAGCAAAACATTCGTCACACATCCCATAATGATCGGACGGCCTATTGGATGAACGCAAATGCATCACGCGTAACGGCACTCCAGTCTCGGCACGCATGTGAGCCAACCAAAACCCGTCGCATGCCATAAAACGAATTAGATTTCTCCAATGCACGGCTCCACAACTATAGGTGGCCAATTTCATGATACAAGCGAACCAGTTCTAACGTTGACAATGTCTCGCAATAGATCCGGTAAGAACAATTCACGTCTTATCTGTTTCTGAAATAAAAACAAATCGATTCAATTCAAATAGAGCATGAAATTCACGTGCGTTTTGGTGGAGGTTAAATATTTTTCATAGTGATCATTTTTATTTTTTCATGAATTGATGTGATGCAAGGAATCCTACAAGATTTCAATTGAAAGATTAAACTGCCCACTGACCAGTGCCAGACAGCGTTGAGCTGCCCATTACCTACCTTTACTTATTCTCATATTTGAACACGTAGTTTTACCAAATCCGATCTGACGATAGCAAAGATGAAAGCGTTCTCAGTCGGTGATGGCCAAATGAGAACATGGTGCATGCGACTTCTACAAATCAGTGCACATGCTTCGATCGCTCAGTTATTTCAACTCTAATATTCTCCTTTAGCTTTAGATACAGACGAATACTTGATACCAATATGCACCCAAAAAGAAGAAGACGACATAAAATTTGCTACGTTATAAATTCGTAGTCAACAATCCGATACTGTGTGAACCATTATTGCAATTCATCTAAATTTGGCATGGGATACACGCCCACATTTTTTTTTTTGGGTCAATTATGCGCAAGATGTTCATTAAGTCTTCCAACATGTCTTTAACGAACAATTGTTTCCTGAGATTCTTTTAAATTTGGCAACGACGTCGTAATAATAATAATAATAAAATTTTTAAAATTGAATAATAATAATATATTACTAATAATTTTGTTAATTAATTATAGAATAAAATAGTGTATTATTAGATAAATTGTCACAAAAAAATACACAAAGCCACAACACTTAATAGAGACAAGTCTTTAATGAAAGATCTCAACTCAAATTTACATTATAAAAATGTTTAAAATTCTCATAGAAATAGCTGTTATGATGGTAGAGAGTAGAGAGTTATTGGGCACACACAATAAATGATAGATATAATAAATATAATGAGCTTTATTGTAAGAAAGGAAGACTATCTTGGACACACAATCATTCATTTGAGAAACACCAATGTAGGAAGCTAACTAGTTGGAAAGAATCTCTCAAGCCAACTAGGCTTCAACCATCTCCTAACTCCTAGTAGATGCTAGAACTCTACCTTATAATGACCAATTTTCTTAATAAAGCATGATCACATGACTTATGTACTTCAACACTCCCCGTTAACAACTAGTTGTCTCAATCCTCAACATATTCTTGTGTGTAGCACATGCTCCACTACAAACTAAGGAACCTCTTAATTAGAAAAGTCTACTTATGGTCCAACCTAGCATGTTCACCTTGTACCTCAATCATGCATCCATCACCAAATTGTCCATAAGATAGTATTACAATATAACACATTCGAATTCAAACTAATTAGATCATTATTTGTACAAAATAAACAATATGGATATAAATGATTTTGAACCACATTTTAAATTACATATGCATGAATCTACTAACCTCAGTCGATTCCAAATGCAAGTCAGATAGGATGGGGGTCTCATGAATATGGGTTTGGTGCTCCCCTGCATGTGGCTCAATGTTTGGGGCCTGCATCGATGGATCCACATCATGAGTGCCTCTAAACTCAACATCCCATTCATGTCTCCACATAACAGTGGCATCAACGACACTCTACATATGGGCTTGTGTACATAATGACAATGACAAATTATAATTAGTCTACAAATTAATTAGGAGATATGTGTCACTTAAAAAAAAAATGTTGAAATCTTAGGAATATAAAAGTTTACCTCAACTATTGGTCCATGTTGTTCTACATAGTGAATCTCCTTGACATTAGTGAACATATGAGGTGGAGGTGGAGGTGGAGGTGGAGGAGAATCCATGGAAAGATTCTTTGGTTGAGAATTACCTGGTTGATCAACTATCCCCTCGGATGACCTTATAAGCTCATCCGTGTAGTTGAGTTTTGTACACATATTATCATGAACTTATTAATATAAATGCAATCTAATATGAACTATATAAATAATTATGCATAATTTGACTATAAGAGTTAAAAGTTTCGTACATATGTGTACATGATCTATGTCATGTAGGTAATGCATCCTCAAAGTCTCATGAATGACATCACGATACATACATGTATATGCCAAAAGTTGGTCAAAGGGTAAACTTACGAGAAATCTATCATCATATAAGGGCACTGGCAGCTCACAAGGCAATGGTGGTGGTCTCCTAATCTCTCCACCTAATGCAAGATATGCACTAGCCATTGATGTCCACATGTTTTCTGTAATAGTCTCCCTGGTCTCACCACTGAGCTGTAATAACTCCTCTAGTTGTGTCGGTCATACGAAGCTTTGAGACAGTAGTGGCAAGAATATCAGAGGTGGTGGTACATGCCCAAGTTCTCTACAAGCCCCCTCACACTCATAGGTATGTCCCAAGATGGGACCATAATAATGATATTTGGTATCAGTGTAATATGGCCTCATATGTAACATGAAATCTGTATATAAATACTTAGAAAAATAAATGGTGACCTAGTCATGTTGGGGAACTGGCTCCAAGCTCCAATGAATCTATCATACACAAAAGGGATTGCATCAACAATCCTAAAATATTTCAATGGAATCAAACCTCTATGTCTAACAGGGTGATCCAGAGGGATGTCAAGCAACTCATTACAAACATCAATGTCCTTGGTGGCCTCTTTCACCACCTACCAAGTATTTGGGCCTCTAACCTCATGCCTCCTAATCCTTTGTATGCACTGTAGGAGGTGGCTCTGTGGGCCCGACCTTCGGTATGTCTCAATCAACCGATACATGTTATCCATCATCAAAGACAAACTACAACGAATTGGTGAATTGGCAAGGAATTTATGTATCTCTTGTGTGATCCACATATGATGGGTCATAACATCGTCCAATGAGATATGAGTTGTAGTATCATCCCACAGAGGGGTCAGTGTTGCACTCTGATCCTTAGCTTCGGCCTCTTGAGGGCTTGCAAATCATAAACATAATTTAACATATATAATTATCAAACTATAATCATAATAAGATATAAAATAAATTCAAACACATCAGTTCAATACAATTTAAAAATTAAAAACAATTTCAAGACATAAACACATAAAGTTTAAAGATGATTTAAAAAAGAAGGAGGTGTACCTCAAATAGGCGTAGAATGTTCACTAGAAGTAGTATGATCATCAACATGGATAAAAATATTGTCTCTGACACTCCAACTAGCATTAGAGGCAAAAGCTATGAGAGGAACGTGAACTCTCGGTGGGCTACGTGATCTATCATGAGCCCGACCACATATAATAGAACCCCTTGCACTGTGATGGCCTACAGTTGGGGCATGTATAAGGGATTCCTCAACATATTACATATAATATATATAAACTAATACAAGAAAAAAATGTTGACTAAAGTATTACATATAATACAAAACTATTATATATAATATGTATAAACTAATCGAAGAAAAAAATGTTGACCTAGAAAGAATGTTGATAAAAAATTCATTTCTAAACTCAAGCAAAATAATCTAGCTCGAAGCTCTAAACTTTAGAGTCATTATTCTCATTATTTATCAACCAAAGTATTGAGTTCCATGTAAACACAATCTCAAGAAGTGATCAAATCTACCTTCACACTTTTGTTGGTTTCTAAATAATGCATTTGATTCACAACACATAAATATGTAAATATATATGTAAAAAATTGAAATATACTTATTTACAAAACTAATAAAATTTCATGGCAACCAAATATTCCAATAGACTTTAAGTTCTTAATGTTTGACATTGACACATGAAATGTTCTGGGTGCAAGCACATGAAGACAATGTTTCTTGTACAATACACAATACAATGAAATAATATGATACAAATTAGAAAATAGTCTAAATGCTTTTATTCATTAGACCAGATACACTTTTCAAGATGGATTTAATGTATCTATGTATTGTTGAAACATGAATTCTTATATCCATATATATGTTAAATGTCAAATCT
>APFE030071864.1:0-20180 GCA_000404065.3 Pinus taeda
AAATTATTAAAATTCTAATTCTTTCGAGATATACTATATATCTATATAAGCTATCATTATACTACTTAAACTAGATCCAATAATACATCCTAAATTAGATATACTAATCAAACTAACCTAAGGAATAAACTGCTAAAACCGGACAAGGGCCTATATCAGGGAAAAATAATAATAAATATTAGGTCTAGAATTTTAATGTTTAGTGTAAAAAGTAATTTATTAATTTATTACTTACTACTAAAATATATATATTACTTACTACTAATGAGTGATCACAATGGATTGAGGTATCTATATGACCAACTGAATTTGAATTCCAGGTAAGCTAGATGGTTGGCCACGATCAGTGATTTCGACTTTGAGATCAAGTACAACAAGGGGAAAGAGAATAGGGTTGCGGATGCTCTTAGCAGGAGAGTATAGGTAATCACATAACAACTATGAGCTCCTATGAGACAGATTTATAGGATCATATCTTACAGGTAGGTCAAAAGGATGATATTTATAGGGATCTTATGCACAGGTTACAACAGGGTACTAGTGATCATAATGTGGACTACTATCTCATAGCATAAGATTTGGACAGATTTAGGGATAAGATATATGTATTGGATGACAATGAGCTCAAGAATCTTATCTTAAGGGAATTTCATGTTGACCCATATTCAGGTCATACAGGATATCCTAAGACATTGACATCGTTGAATAAGTTCTACTAATGGCAGGATTTGAAGAAAGAAGTGGTAGATTTTGTGGCTAGATACTTAGATTGTCAACAAGTAAAGGCATAATGTAGGCATCCAGGTAGATTACTACAACCAATTTCAATTCCAGAGTGGAAATGGGAGGTCATTTCCATGGATTTCATTAGAGGTTTTCCGAGGACATCTAGACAACATGATTCCACCATCGTCGTGGTGGATAGGTTGACAAAGGTAGCGCACTTCATTCCAGTGAAGTCTACATATTTAGCTAATGATGTAGCACAGGTCTTCATTAGAGAGGTAGTAAGCTTGTGTCAAACAGGGATGCCAAATTGACTTATAGGTTTTGAAAAGAGTTATTTGTAGGTTTGAGTACAAAGTTGGCCTTCAGTATAGCTTGTCATCCACACAGAGACAAAGAGGATCAACAATATATTGGAGGACATGTTGAGGATGTATGTGATGCATCAACAATGGAGGTGGGAAGGGTATCTTCCATTGGTAGAGTTTTCTTACAATAATGGGTATTAGGAGTCACTCAGGATGAGTCCAATCGAGGCACTGTATGTGCGAAATTATAATGCTCCCATCAGTTGCAATGATCCAGTTAACAGGGTGTTGATAGGACCAGACATGTTGGTAGAGATGTGTCATGTCCCTTCCCAAACACATTTGTAACAGGATGTTTCCACACATTTTTGCACAATTTTGGCTAAGGGAAAGAACCCAACATTTTTGACTTAGGGGCTTAGGAGGAAATTTGACTTAATTTGGTTGCTAGTGGAAGGTGGGGGCCTCCCACGTGGGAATTCGAACTAGGCCATTCGAATGGTTTTGAGGGAATTCGAAGTGCTAGAGGGAGGGGCCCACATGAGGCAAGGAAATTCCACAAAGATAAAAGGAGGAGAGAGCTCTTATTTGGATTCATTCTTACACCTTGCAATCAAAATTACTTGACTCTTCGCTCTGTTGTTTAGTTGAGTCAACTGGCTGTTTAGCCACGAATCTCTCAAGCGGGAGATTCAACCTCTACTTTGCGGGATTGTCCATGCCCACCCTAGAGAGGCAGTTCCATAAGTATTTTAGGAGTTTCGGGAGTGTGTACAACACTACCATTCAGCCACAACAGGGAGTGCGTATTTCTGGCTAGCTAGAGAATATGCAGGGGGAGTTTGGAGCTATCAGTGATAAAGCATTTGCTAGGAGAGTTAGAGGATAGGAAAAAGGGTCAACCTTTCTTGTGAGTTTTTGAGCCAAAGCCAGAATCCTAGCAGTTCAATTTACAATTACCTGGGGCCTGCGTAGAGAGCCACCACTAGGCTCACGTGGGAGTTGGAGGAAGTAATTGTAGAGTTGGAGCTGGCTGGGAGAAGTAGGAGATCACTTGGAGGGACATTTGAGGAGGATTGCCTGAGTTGGGAGAGCAGAGATTGACAAGATCAGTCACATCAACATAATTCGAAATTGGAGGAGGGCCAAGCTATGAAAGGTCAATTTTTGAAGGTTGGAACCAAGAGAAACCCTTTATGGGTTTTTCTAGGTTTTGGATAAGGATCATCCTCCTGATTTTATAGAATTTTTTGGGTAGAGCTAAGGGGTCAAACAGGGGTCCCAACTCAGCCAACAACTAGAGGAGCTAAGGGGAATTTAGGCCAAAATTTCGAGGTCAACATTCGGCCAATTCCTTCGTGGGTTTTTTCAGGGTTTAGGCCAAGGAGAAAGGAGATGAAATCTCATAATTTTCTGAGCACGAGAAGTAGTGATTCCGACTCTTCGAAGTTAGCAAACATAGTAGTTTTCTAGGGAAACGCAGTTCAGTTTGGTGCAGCAATTGTAGCAGCCTTCAATTCAACATTTTCTCACCTGGGTTTTGTCAAGCTTGTCCATTGAGACAAGCCCAGGTGCACCATTCTATTTTACTATTGTATTTTGCTCTTGAAGAAGTAATAAAATGGCTCAACATTTCTCTATTTTCAGTGTTTCCGTGGGTGCTTAATGTATATTTCGTTTTTCTGATTTTTGGATTGTTTGCATGCTTTGTATATCACTTACATTCTTGTTTAGGATCATTCCAAGATGGAACGGGAAATGCAGGTAATCAAGAAGAATCTGAAGGCAACACAAGATAGACAGAAAAGTTACGCAGATTAGAACAGGATGTTTAAGGAGTTTCAAGTTGGGGAATAGGTGTACTTGCGCATCAAGCCCAAGAAGAGCTCCTTGAGGATTGGATGATGTGCCAAGTTGGAACCTCAGTTTTGTGGACCTTTCAAGATTCTTGAAAGGATTGGACTAGTGGCATATCAACTTGCATTGCCTCGGACATTGAAAGTCCATGATGTTTTCCATGTGTCATTTCTTAAGAAGTATGTTAAATATGTTGATCATGTGATTGACTGGATTGTATTATATATGGAACTAGAACGAGAATTCCAGTTAGAACCTCGAAGAATTTTGTAGAGAAAGATGCTCATGCTTTGGAACCGAGCGATCAAGTAGGTTAAAGTACAAAGGAAGCACTTTGGACCTGATGAAGCTACATGGGAGATGGTTGATCAGATGCGGGTTATGTATCCTTCTCTATTTGCTTGTTGAGCGAATGTTTTGTTGTGATGTCTTGGTATATCTATATGGATGTAAATACCTCCATGAGTTGTGTTATGAAGCTCCAATAAGCGATACAGGTGTCACGTCGTTAAGGTTGTCATGTTGTTATGTTTCTCATATTGGTTTGTTTCTCAGCAGGATGATCATTGTAAATACTGCAACAAGCTAAGTTATAAAGCTCCATAGGCAATATATTTTTCTTTTCAGCAATCTTGTTGGTTGTAGGTGTCGCTAAACACCGAGGATGGTGTTCCCCCAAGGGGGAGGGTTATATAACAACCCTGGTAAAAAATCAGTAATAAAGTTAATAAAGACAAAGTAATAACCAAGGTCATGGGACACGTATTCCAAGCTGAATGTTGAGCAAAAACATAGTGATGGGGATCATTTGTGATTAATTAATGGCTATGGAAATTGGCAAAGGCAATGGCAAATGCTTTGGGAATGCATGAGACATTTATTGGCGTTTTATTTATGAAAATAATAGAAAAGGGAGGTGAAAGGTCACAAGTTGCATGTGAGGAGGAAAATGAAGGAAAATAATGGAAAATGAAGACAATATAGGCCTTGTTAATAAAAAGGCTTATGAGAACCAGTTTGTAGCTTTTTGTCAGTTCTATTTTGCAGCTCTCATTCCCTACTCTCTCTCTCATACTATTGTACGCTTATAGTTTTCTTGGAGCACTCTTGGAGGAGTGTGGCATACTTGGGATTTGGAGTAAGAAGGAAAATGAAGAGCAGGAAAGCGCAATAGGACATCGAGATCAGCAGCTATAGCAGTTTTGCTTGCAGGTAACGAGTTGCATGTATGATTTCCTTGCTAGTTTTGGCACACATTGCACATGCATGTCGTTTCTTGGTTATGATATGTCATTGGAATGGGGTATTGTCTGGATTGACAGTGGTTTTTCCTAGCCTTACCATTTCCTAGATAGCCATGGTGTTGTGGGTTTATCTTTGTTTTCTAGTTGGTGCTCATGTTCCTTTGGTTGTGGGTTGAGTTACTAGTTCCTAGAGCCTTGGTTGGACAAATGCTCTTGAAGCCCTATAACAACTTAGGTTGAGTTACTAATCCTGGAAGCCTTGGTTGGAAAAATGCTCTGCAGCCCTTGGTGGGTTGAGTTACTAATCCTAGAAGTCCTCGTTGGACAAACACTCTCGAGATCGACAATAGTTGTGGGTTGAGTTACTAGCCCTCGAAGCCTTGGTTGGAACAAACGCTCTTGAGCCCCGAACAACCTAGGTAGAGACCGATCTGGTGATGGTTAGTGATGTCTGACCATGAGGTGAAATCACTGGTTGATGTGGTTTGGCATCTAGAAGCCCTAGTTTGGTTTGTTTGACTTGTTTCATGAGATCCCACATTCATTCTTGGAATATGGCGTGGGGGTGATTGGTTGAAAGAGAAATTTGGCTTAGCCCAATCTATGGTCAAGTGGTATGTGGAAGTCCCTGACTTGGTTGGATTTGCATATGTTAATAAAAGCTCCATTTCCTTTGGTATTTTATGAGTAAATGTGCTTGCCTTTATGTGGATTTATTGGTTGACTCCTCATTGATATATCTCTGGTTATTTCCTAGTTATAAGCATGTTTTATGACAATTATGATGTATGGCTCTCATCATGTTTTGGTTAGTATATGAAATGTTAGTGAACGAATGACCTAATAGATAACAAAGCATGTATTGTGAGGAGATATCAATCCTCTTTGATGATTCTCAGATAAGTATGAGATCCCTATGCTTAAATATGTGGTTGTGACCTGTAGATTACTTGTCTATGATATGTTTGATGAAATGCCTATCATGGCTAGTAGGGGTTATATCAAGTCCTTGTTCAAGTTTTTGCATTAGTTGTAGAAATTTCTACAAATCTAGCTCTGATACCATGTAGAAATTTTTTGTAGATTCAGACTACAGATTGTAATATGCTAAAACAATTGACTTGAATATACTCTACTCATCAGCAGAAACAATAAACGATCGATGAAATCAAGAAGCATATAAGAAAAAGAATTCAATCACACATAACACAATAATTTTCTTGGGAAACCTAGAACTAAAAACCCCCATTATCTGTATATTGCATTAATCAAGCCTGAGAAACCTTTGCACTATCTCTATATATCTCACTACCAACTTGTGCACACGCTTCTCTTGGCACACCTTTCTCTCACAAGCTCCACACACAAACTTGTGCTTCCTATTGCTTAGTCTCACCAGCTCATGCTAACCAAAACAATGATTAAACTTATGCCTCCATCCCTCCTTTCAAAGGCAATTCGAATGGCTAAAATTAGTGAGTTTTGTAATTAAGGAATGATTTATTTTAGGCCTTTTTCACTTTGCATGCACCATTTGTTTAATTTAGATGATTTTACAACTGATAGTACATTTTCCTTGAACTCTAATCTCGACAGGGTCTTTCTCTAATCTAACATGTATGAGTTAATTATGAGTGAATCTTCAGTTTACTAGTTGAGAAGTGTTGGTTACACCCCACTGGTGGATCTCCCACTAATTCCTCCATCAGTTGGAACTAGTTTAATTGAATTTAACTTAGTTAAACTGTATTAAATAATTACATTTCAAAAGAACTCAACTTGGGCCCCTAAAATTTAGGAACCACTCTACATGACTCTAGATAGACTCCCAACTCAAATTAACTTAGCCAACAAAGTCAAATTAATTTAATTAAATATTACAAGTTGCTATGAGAATTAGAATTACAATTTAATTCCTAATTTAATTCAAGGACAAATTAAATTAGGATTGTTTTTTCTTGATGCTATTTTTAACATTTCTTCTTGCTAATTTAAACATTAGTAACCTTGTTACAATGTTATTTATCATTTCTGGAAGTTTCATGAAGCTTTGGGCAGTGGCCTGAGTCCGGGCCCTGAAAAAGTGGCATAGAATCTAGTGTCGCTAGCACTCAATTGCTTGAAAAAGGCCATAGTTGCATGTATGCCTTGTCGTGGGAGCGATTAGAGGGTCCTAGTTGCATGCACGCCTTGTCATGGGAGAGATTGAGGCTCGAAGAAAGTGAAAAAGCAAGTTCTCTTAGTGGTTGGACACCTAAAGGGGTTGGTTGGCTCCTAAAGGTTCTATAACTTTTGAGGAAGGTCAGATTGGTCTTGTCATGTTGATTCCACTTCCTTAACTATACATGGGAGTTGAATCATATCGTAGTAACTCTTCGTCACATGTTTACCTCGATGGACTAGTTAGCTTGGGTAAATGTGGGAGGAGGGTGTTACAATTTTCTTCATGTATTTTCATAGGTTAGAAACACCAATAAAGATTAGTTACATCAACACCAAAAAGTTTCCCAGAAAAGTTATAAATTTTGGAAGGCAGCTACAAAATTTGACAATTTCTGTATCTTAGTTCAAATTCCGTAGCTAATGACAAACCTGTAAAAGGAAACCAATCATTAAGCTTCTGAAAGGCATCATAAATATGCAAAATTGACAAATGGTTACGTCAAAAGGTACATACAAATGATATTAGGTCATTTTTCATTAAGGAATGAGAGATCTATGGGATTGTATAATAATTTTTAATACACCTTCTTTTGAAATTATGACCGTGTACTATAACCTATCATCTTCATACTTGATCACTCTTATCGTAATCTATTCCCGCACCAGAAAGTGTATACAGATTTGTTCTAGTAAAAGAGGAATTTCATTTATACTCAATCACTTGCCTATTTCACCCATAACTTGCCTCCATCATCCATCAATCCTATTCTCCACCACTATACCCATCCTCAACCATCCCTGTTAAGAAAGAGGAAATTCGAGGGTGCAACTTCTCTTCCACCATGGGTGTTACTGTTAGATTCAAGCCACATGGAGTAAATATTCTCAGTGCTTATCCTTGAGTCAAAGACCGATTACAATAAGTAGGATGTATTCAATTATTTGATAAATACAACAGCTATGAAGAGGAGTTCACAAGAGCTTTTGCTAGAGCAATTGATTGTGTTCAAGCAAAAATATGAGATATCAAGTTTAGGATTTATGAGTCATTCATAGTAGAGATAATAGAACTTCCTTAAATTGGAGAAAGTTAGTACAAAAGTCAAAGGCTCAAGGATAGATATTGGAGGAATTTCTTGCATAACCCGCACATGGACACCTTGACATTTAAAAAAGGGATACGAGTCATTGCATTGAAGACCAAATGGAGAAATCTACTGCTAGTCCTCCTAAAATTCCTAACCTGTGAAGGCAGGTTTGGTGTTATGCTCTTTTACCATGCTAGGTTGCTCATGCACTTTGTTTAAGGAAAATAAATTAATTTACCTTACTATTTAATGTGGAGTTTAAATAGAATGGTTTTCAATATTCAAAGAGATTCTTAGAATATTAGTAGAGCCTTATATCATCACGGTGTGATAAAAATTCTCATTGAAGCTCATATAAATTCCATTGGTGATAATTGGAAATATTTTATAGTAAGAAATAATTTTGTAGAAGCTTCAGAGGAGGAAGAATTACCAAAGATTAAGAGGAGTCGACAAAGAACATCCCAAAACCCTATCCCTGAAGTTGTTATAGAAAAAGAAGATGATTTTGTAGTCAATGAACACGAACCAATGGAAACTATACCAGAGGAGGTGTTGTAGAGAAAACCCAACAACCGCGCCCCCTCCCCCCCTCCCACATGTTTGACTTTTTGACTCAAATAATGGGGACCCCTTCCATTAATTTTTGTCTAAGCATCTTTTATGATTTTCATTTAAATTAATTATCTTACAATTTTGTCATTTTTCGTCGAATTTATGTTTTGATTGTTTCATTGAATCTGATCTTTCACAAGCTTTCCATTGATACTTGTTTCACCTCATTTAGTCAACTGGTTTGTAAATAGCACTCCTTTGAAGTTTGATCATTTTCTTGTCTCGACTAAAAAATGTAAATAAATGTATGATATTTCATTTTTTGCAATTAAAATAGTCATTCATTGTAAATATTAACTTTTAAAGATTTTTTACTATTTTTTTTTTTCACTTTTTCCGTTAACAATCCTACAAAATGACCCAGCTAAGTTGTATAATAAATGAAAACATGATTCGGGATCTTGGTAATTTACTCTAATTTGTTATTTTATAATAAATTGTCAAACCCAAAATTGCAAAGTGGTTGTAGTCCAATTTGTAGGATGGTTAATTAACGTGGCCCCCACTTCACCTCCTTTCCCTTTCAAAATCCTGAAATTTAAAATCGTCGAAACAAAATTTGTGATACGATATATTGCATATCGCAAAAAACAAAAATATTAAGTTGTTCATTTAAAAAACTTGTGATTGCGATTTTGCAATTATGCGACGAGGTTAAAAAAAAGTTTTATCATAAGTTTTGTTTGAAGCTCCTTATGCCTGTTGTACCTCCACCGCTTACATCACCCTCACCTCACATTCCAGTCACCTCACCCTCCATACCTTATCTCTCCACTCCATCCTTTATGACTCCATTAACCCATTAACCCCAAAACATAGGTTGATTCCAATGGTTTGTTTGTTTTTTAATTATATTTTATTATATGTATTATATAA
Organism: Pinus taeda; assembly: GCA_000404065.3. Taxonomy (NCBI): domain Eukaryota; kingdom Viridiplantae; phylum Streptophyta; class Pinopsida; order Pinales; family Pinaceae; genus Pinus; species Pinus taeda. The sequence goes on from APFE030071864.1 coordinate 8,878, forward strand.
TATAATATAATATAATATATTATAATTATTAATTTGATTATTATAATTTAGTTATATAATAATATAAATATTGATTATAATTTTTAAATCATTTTATATATAATAATTATTTTTTTGTTAATAATTGATTTAGCTTGTAATTATAATTAATTAGCATTAATTAAATAAAATCTGTAATCTAATTTAGGATTAGAATTTAATTAAAAATTTTGATTTTTAGCCTACTCAACAAAAATCCTAGAATTCTCGCAATTTTAATACTCCAACTTTGGGAGCTTATAAATGGAGTTTTACTTGGCCAAATGAGGCCGAGGACGGCTCATTGGAAAGATAAAATTATGGAGAACATTTATGAAGTGGTTTAAAAACCATATTTGATCATTTAATGACTCTAAAATTAGGCAGAAGATTAAACTCCAAAATTTTAAACAAATCAATTTTCTGAGTTTTATTTTCCGCAGTATCATTGGCCCACAACTTCTTCTGAGTGCAGATCCATTCGTCAATGATCTCCTTGACCAATTAGATCTTCACGGACATCAATAGAAAACTCATATTTCTTTTATTTTAATTATGTGTTTAAGTTTTGATTGGATTTGTTTTAATTCCAAATTTGGTATTTTGACTTTATTTTTCATTTTAATTTAGTTTTGATTTGTTTTTGCACGAAAACAGTTGAAAAGATGAAGAGAAGAAGATATCAATCAATGAAAATGCTTGAACAATAGAAGAATGGAATTTTGGGCTAATGGAAATTGATGGAGTGGATTTATTCTTCAACAAACTTTTTTGTTGAGAATTCTTTTTGTAAATATTATAAATAACAGATTGTAAAATGTATTAGGGGGCTTCTCTTCTCTGCAATTCTAGATTTCTGAAAAGCACTATTGTAATAGAGATTTAGAGTTGTAGGTGAGAGGAGAGAAAATCTCAGGTCTGGGGATTACTAAAGATTTTTCTTTTGCATTCTGAATTATGTATGATGGGCATAGTTTGCACTACTGCAACTCTTGTTGTAACAACAAAAGTTCAAAGATTGTAGAGGACTGTTGGAGACCAGAGCCAAAGAAATGGATTCAATAAATTGGTATTTCTAATACTATTGTTTTAAATACTATTTTCATTTTATAATGGCAAGAATGTGTCATTTTATTCATATTTGTGCACTATTGCCAATTTGAGTAATTTGTCTCAATCATATGTTATTATTTATCTCTGCTCTTATGGGTTGAATTCTGATTTCTGAGTAACTATTTACTCAAAAATCTGTCTTTTATTACTAATTTAACAAATAATGATATGTTGTGAACTATTTCCTCACATGGTTCTTTAATTATTCGAATTATTGATTTAACAATCAATATCATTTTGTGAACTATTTCCTAAATGTTGTTGATTGATTATTTCAATTAAGAGGTCTCTGAATAGAATGTGTTTTAGAGTTCATAATGTCAGTTAATTGAACTACTTCGTTAGCCTAATATTCATTATAAGGCAGACATATTTAAATCCTAATCATCTAAATATCTTGCTCTTGATTGGGTTAGATCTATATCTGCCTAATTGATATAGGATTAAGAGTTAGTTCCTTTTGCTTGCACTTTAGAATAGTTTTGCATTTAGATTTAATTATTTATTCCTAGAAGTCCTCTTCACAAAGAGGCCAAATTTAGTTGTGGCTTGACTAAGCCCCATATCAACTTAAGGATCACTTTCATAACTGATCAACAAGAGGGATATTCCAATGTCTCTTCTCCATTGGTGAATGAAAGTCATATTTTAAATCATTTGGAGATTGAGAGAAGGTAACTGGACCTAGTTAAACTAGTCAGAACCACCATTCCAAACGAAAAAGGAGCTGCTTTGAAGTTTAGACCGGGTGGTCATCCCAAATGTTGCAGCGAATTTCGAGACTTCAACATTTTGGCGCTAGAAGGAGGGCCTGAAACTTTTTGTATATTGGAGTCTTTGTATTCTAACATTTTTTTGTTATTACAATGGCTCCTCTTAAACTTCCAATTTGGAGTTGTATTTCCGGACGTGCATCTTCCAATACTCCACCCGAAGTGGTAAGACTTTTCTCTCAAGTAAAGTTTAATGGTAAGATGAATTCTTCTGCTTTTAATCATGCCTTTCAATTTATTCAAAAATTTTCGAATTATGATTTTCAAGGAATTGATGAAGGCATTTTATGGAGGACCTTTACTCTTACATTCGCAGCAAAAGCTAGAAACTGGTATCGAACTCTTCTAGTTGCCTCAATTCCCAAATGGGATCAATTTGTTACAATGTTCCTTTGTAAATTTGACGCTATAACTACAAACAATTATGTCACAAAATCGAAGATTTACGAAGGTTTGAAAAATTAGTCTTTGATTTATTGTACTATTGAATTTCGTTTAAATTGCTTGAGATTTAAAATTAAAGAAAATCCTTCAGAAGAGGAATTATTATATTGGTTTGAATATATTATCCTTCTTCCTCCCATTCATAATCCATGTGAAATTATTTCAAGCTTTGCTCAATATTCTTCCAATATCATTAACATAAGTGGGAATTCCAATATGGAGATGCAAACAAATGATGATGAAGTGGCATCTATTATGTACGATCAATTTCTTCATTTAGTGCACACTTTCTATAGTATTAATAATGATCAGGATGCATCTTCACATGTCAGTGAATCTCAATCACAAAGCTTGGATAATTTTACTATTCAAATGCAAAAAGATATTTGCAACAATTTTGAAGAAAATACGGCTTTGAAATCTGAAATCAGTATGCATTAAATTCATAAACTCAGAACATAAATCAACAAGTACAAGCAACAATCAAAGTATCCAATAACATGCAACCTATTGTACAAATTTTTGAATTCTTTTACGATGAAAAAATGTCAAATTCAGAACAAAAAAACAACATTTTTCAAGAAAGCAATCTCAAATTTGAAATTTTCAATGAACAGAAAGCACAAGAGTTCTCAAAAAGAGACACTTTTAAATCCATAACTTATGATTCTCATTTTTCCCTTTATCTTGATATTTTTGCTGATAACAATTTATCCCCTCTTAACATTAATGATATTTTGGAAAAAAGAGAGGTTGATCTTAATGAATTTCCAATTAGTTTTTATCAAGATATAAAATTAATTATTAATCATTCTTCTCGCATTAATGAACACGTGCTTTATATTCCTTTTTGTTTTGATACATTGGATGAGATTGAAGGGAATTCTAATGAATGTCGTGGGATCATTTATGATAGTTACCTTGACATTGAGGATATTGATTTGTCTTCTTCACAATTGAATCCTCATGATCGAAGTCAAATCAAATATGAAAATGAAGAACACTCTAATTCAGAAATTGTTTCAAATAGTTCTAATTTTCAGACAATTAATCATACTCCTGATTTCAACATTCAAGAAACCATGCCAATCTATGATTTATATGATGATCAAGCTCTCATTCCTATTCACAGTCATGATTCTCTTTCTAATTCACAAGTTGGTATTATCAGTCATTCGAATTCTATTATTTTGACAAAGTCTTGTGAAAAGGAAATTATTTTAAATTAATCCCAATTGTGTTGGAACAATAATTGTAACACTAGTGTAAACTATGATTTGATTTTACTATTTTTCCTTCACTTATTTGTTTAAATTCAAATTTGTTTTCCGTTTTTAGTTTTCGATTTTTAGATACTCTGTGCTAGCATATTGAGCAGCTCAGTATTAAACACTCAACTGATGTGTTACCTGAATGGGAAAATGAAGTTTCACATTCTAATCGTGAACATCAAGAATTATTTCTCTTCCAATTCCAATTAATGATCATTTCTTATCAATTACTTCTATCTTCTCAAAGGCGATGTCAACAAGAGAGTGTATTTTCACAATATGACCAACAATCTAATTCAATTAATAATCTTCCATTGTATCTAACATATTTTTATCCATTTTTCATTTACCCATTTGAAAAATATTTGGAAAGTTTTCTTTCAAGGAAGATTGTTAATAGTTTAACACTTGCAAATAACACTAACAAATTTATGCAGGCCATTGAATCTAAAATCTCATTTCCACGATCTGGCCCGTCATCTTCTCTTTTGAATCTCTTCCAATCATTAATAGAAATTCAACCAGATTTCTATAATACAATTGAAATTCAATTGGAAAGATTCAAGAGAATGTAATTGAAATTCAGTTGCTAATAATAACTATACATTTTGCTTTTATATTTATTTTCCTTAGTTTAATTTTATTTGTATTTTTGTTACTAATGATTTTTTTATTTTTATTTTATAATATTATTATATCTCTCTATATATTATATATATATAATATATATATATATATTTTTTTTTTTTTTTTTTTTTGAATAAGACTATGCTATTATATTACAAAAAAGGCAAAAATTACATCATCTCTGGTACAACAGAGCCGTAGCCCTGTGAAACCTGTCGAAGGACTGACAGTAAGCTCAGGAATGATCATCTCCAAAATTACATAAGACCGACACTTGAACCAAATCGACATTCATGAGACCGACACTGAACATACATGTTTAACTGAAACACATAAACGCTGGAACAACTATGGATAGTCGTCATTGTAACATATAGGGACAAAATTACATAAGGACAAAGACCGGACACATATAAGATAGCGGTGAGAGCAGACAGTGAAAAAATTCCTTCTTCAGAAACCTGAGTCGAACAGCAGAGCGAACTAGTCATCATCAGTGGTGTGCACATCTTCCTCCACTTTGCGTCTGGGAATCTTGTGGATATCCAGCTCGGTGAGAATGTCACGCTGCATAGGTTCACTTGGGCCTGCCCCAGGGTCTGGAGAGAAGCTGTCTTGAATAGGGCGCAGCATATCAATGGCGGGAACTTGCACACTTGTTGTAGGAGCCAACCCAGGAATCCGCGGAGGGCTGGCATGAATAGCATCATCTTCACCTCGAGGATTGCTGCAATGCTCCACTGAAACTATAACAAAGAAAGTTGAATTTGACAGAGTACATGGAATACGATATCTCACCATGGGATGCTCAGAGTGCCCACAGTCCATAATCTCTCGATATTCCGCTGCGCTGCCTCTGCCAACTGCCCGACCCCTAGAGCACCGACAGTCGGAAGAAACCTCGATTGAGGAGGAGGGGGAGGGGGCTCGCCTCTGAGACGAAGCCTGCCCTCTGGAAATCCCGCGCCGGCTTGACTGTCGTAGACGCTCTCGCTGCATCTCTGAATTGTGCGAAGAACAGGTATAACCCGTCGCAGCCTCCCTCGGAACTAGAGAATGAGCACACACCACCTCCGAGCACTCGAACCTTATGCCCGTCAGCGGGAGAGTGACAAAGATGCCAAACACCCCCGAATGGTCCCAATGGCAGGAATAACCCCTTGCAACCTCCCTCAGAACTAGATATTGAGCCACCACGACCTCCCTCAGAACCAGAGCATGAGCAAACACAAACTGCGGGAGAATGACAGAGAGGCCATGGCTTTGAAGCGCCATTTTCCCGTTACCAAGAGGGGCAGTAAATGCCGAAAGGACCCGACTACCATTAACCAACACCTCCGAACTTAAATGCCTCACGCAGCAAGCCCACATGCTATGTGTCCTGTTATACGTGGCTCGTCCAGGCGAACACCTGCCTTCATGACGAGCCCTTGACCTGTTAAGCATTAAAATCACCCGCATCCGGGAATACTATATTTTATGTTAATAAGCATATCTCTTACAAATTTCAAGTGAAGATATCCATCCATGTGGATCATGCAATGTTTTACTTTCAAAGAAGACAACCACCTTTTTATCACTCAGTAGTAAAAGAGCATACTATGGACTAATTTCAACATTTCTAGTTCTTCCATCGTAAGCTACCCCGTTATCAACATAACAAATTTGAAAGAAAACAACAAACCATTATTAGCTGCACAGAAGAGGTATTTGGTTAAATGTTTTAGCTAAGCAATCCTTGCCAATTATCACAGATACAGTGCAAAATTATTCTCAAACGATAGAGATAGGCATATAATCCTCAAAAGTTTGCATCTTAGACACTACTACCTTTAAAAGAATGACGCCAAATTCTCTTCGGGATTATAGTTCAAATTCTTTCGTCCAACTTACCTAATATTCCAATTTATTTAGAGTATGGATGTCATGCTTCACATATTTTTTCCAGTTTACCCGTTCTCTTAGCGAATGTGCAAGCTCCCCTATTTTCCAAATGACAAGATGAATTTCAAGGTGATTGAAAGGAAACTGAGACATCCAAAGTACATTGGATTTGACTATAACTTCAAGAGAAAAATAAAAAAATCATTTTCAAACATCGCTTGAAAATGAAATCAATTAGTCCTTAAGTAGTTCTATGGGAAGAAAAGTCCCACAAGGAACAACTCCTCCATTAGCAGTGAACAAAAATTTGGAAGATAGCTACTCCTTTATAAACCAGATTAAATTTACTTGATACTATGTTCATAAATTTACTTTTGGCAAAACATAAAATTGATAATTTTATGCATCACAAGTTTCTTTTACTATTTTTCTTTTTTGGCCAAGATTATATTTATTTATTGCTTCGCACCACTAAGTGTGGGTAAAGCTAAAATTCATTTAGTTGGGCATCCAACCAGCTTGCAGTTTTATTTTTCTATATCTGTAAATAAGGTTGTGTTTCAAATTCAGTGGGATGTTGAATGTTTCTGATATTCGTATTTGTATCTGCATTTTTCGTATTTTTGACATGGTATTAGATCATAAACAACTTTGAACTCATGAGATGGGGTGTTGTTGATCATGGTAATTCTTGGAAGCATAATCCTATGCTTTGGGATTTTGGCTACTTCGTATTTGCTTGTTTAACAACAAAATTGTTTTGGACAAAATGTTATTGTTGGAATATGGAAGAGAAACAAAACAAAAGGAAGCATTAGGTTGCAGAGTACAAGCTGCAAACACCCTTAATAAGAATGAATATCAAGATGAAAAACACATTTTGTGACTAGTAGAAATGACATTTTGTTTAGGTGTGAGAAATCAACAATGCATTTTTGAAAGGGTGGCTGCAGTGTCCCTCCGTGTGCAACAACATTTGGAGTGCCTGAAGTCTTTGCTTAGGTGAGTTTTTTAGTTTTGGCCAACTGTAAATCATTGCTTCCACTACTAGAGAGATGGTAAGCCTATTGTGAAGCACATGCATGTGTTGTAACTTTTGATTGGAAGTGCATGCAGTTCAATGTTGTTGGCCATCTTGTGTTTAGTGTCTCCATTGTAGATGTAATGATAGTTTAATACTTAACTACATAGTGTTTGTTTTGAGGGAGTCCTTATTGGATGTATGTTAACAACAAAGGGAGTGTCAAAAATTATATGGTTGGACATCCAACCAATTGGCAGTTTTATTTGTAAATAAGGTTGCATTTCATATTAACAGGGAAGTTTTATGTTTTCGCTAGCCCATATTGAATATAATTTTTTATCATGTGCAATGAAAAGTAACGCTTCAAAGCTTGATGGGTATATCTACTCTATCTCTCTATGGATCGTGGCCACATTTTCCCTCAAATGCAATAGTACCCATCTAATAATAGGCACCCAACCATAAGAACCCAACAATATCCAACCTAGATAATCTCCATTGTCATCTGAAAACTATGTCTAAACAATAGTCGTGCTAGTAATTGGATACAATAACAATGTTGCTATAGCTAATCCGGATGGAACTTTAGACCTACGTCTAGCACATTCAATGACAAGTTCATGCCCATGTTTAAGAAAATTTTCACCCCATATTTGAGTACCCAAAGTCCCCCTTCCACATAGACTTGGAGACTAAAAGAGATGACTATCATAGGCTTGACGATCTAAAATTGAAATAAGATTTATCCGTTTGAAAATGCATTTAAGCCAATTGCAATATTTTGAGTAGGAAAGGGTCTAAAATGAAATCTTGAAGGCGGGCTTACTTAAGAGAATATAATTTTAGACTAGGAGCAGTTACCATGTAGTTTGACAAAATGTAATTTCAGCCACTATACTTCTTTAGAGTATATGGCGATATCATCCTATTGCCAAGTATCAATGTCTTTTCATACCTTTGATGGATCCAAAACAATATGAAAACACTCTATTTGGCTGCACTTTGGAGTCTAGATATCGACATTGTTGTATTCCTACTATAGTACAACTTGAAGGATATGCCATGTGACAGATACCACCTACTCCAAAAGGCATGGAGGTAAAAGGTTAATGGGGTCTTATGCATATTACAGAGTCATGGAATGCATTGATGTTAAATATTCATGTGCATATTGTTGGTCTCCAAAAATGTCATACAAATATCACTCATTACCATACATTTTTCACCTATGCTTCCATTATATCACTCACGATTCACCACCTTGTCACTCCATTTTCCCTATTATTCACCATTAATGGGTCTCATTTATATTTTCCAAATATTATTTATTTTTAAGCATTTTAGAGAAATTCTGATTAAATATGAAAATAATATTTTTAACTTTATATATGGAAATGGGTTGTTTTTTGTGACATGTGAGGGTACCAAAGAAGCTCCCAAGACACCTCTATTGCCTGAATGATCAAGATCCGAAATGTAAAGAGATAAAACACCAATGGAGAAAAAAAGGACAAAAAATGGTTAAATTTAAAGAGATAAACCTCATGGAGAAAATCAAGGACAAAAAAGAGTTAGAATTTGAAGAGATAAACCTCATGGAGAAAATCAAGGACAAAAAGGGGTTATGTGTCTAGATGGTTGAGAGATTTATGGAACTAAAGAGAGATTAGTGGATGATCATTATGAGTTTTTTACTCATCCCATTGTATAAATAGGAGTACAATCTCCTCCATTTGTAATCGAAGAATCTTCATTTGTAATCTTAGAGTTCCATTTGTAATCGTAGAATTGGTTTGTAATGGAGATTTTGAAATAAAAGATCGTACTTCAATTTTTCTTCTACATTTGAGCCTCCATTGAAGTGGTTTGCTTGTGGAGTTATGGAGGGCCCCCATGGCCTCACTTGCATGTTTATTTGCTTATTTTAGGTATAATTTATTTTATGTTTTTGTTTGATTTCAGCTTTCAAGTTTTGTTAAATGTTCTAATATTGGAAGACTCTTATTTGAAAGTGTTCTTGTAAGAGAACTGTAAGATCTCATACAATTATTAGATCTAGGTTTATTTCATTTCAGCTTTTAATATCTTATTAGATGTTCTAATGTTGGAAGAGATCTTGTAGAATATGTTCTTGTAAGAGAATCATAGATCTCAAACAATTGTTAGATCTAAGTTTGATTAGTTATTGAAAGAGATCTTAATGAATATGTTCTTGTAAGGGGACTTTAAGATCTTGGACAAATTAGGAATCTTTCTAGATCTATATATTTTAAATAAGCACTTCTAAGTTTACCTTCCCGAGTTGACATTAAAATAAGCTCTAATTTGCATATGCATTTTAGACTCAACACATATTCTCAGTAATCACACAAATCCTTTTTAGTCCCTATGAATATAATAAGAGCACAAAAATATCTTATTTGGACTATGTAATCACTCAGACACTTTCTAAAGGAAAAGTCCAACTTTACTAAAAGGGAAACCTAAGAATACTATCGAGTGAATCTCTACTTTTCATCTATGTGATTCACTCCACAATTTAGGCTAGGAAAACAAAACCAAAAGGAGAATCCCTAAACTAATCATAGGTTTATTGGTCGTATAGGGGATGAAATTAGCCTAGGATGGTGAACTTTTGCTAACTCACTTGGAAGTGCTAATACCAACCTAGATCTATCTTAACCTCGTATCTACCAAGCGTCAAGAGGGATCAAATATCTCAAGGTGCTAACCTTTTTTTTTAGTGCAAAACTTGAGGAAAGGTTTGCACCTCGAGAGATTTCATGCCTCTCGACACTTGATAGATCTAAAGTTAAGACGTATCTAGGTTGGTTTCAGTGGTGCGCCATCACACAAAATTTGTTGAACATCTAATTATTGTAATCATTTTAAATATGCTAAATATGTCTAAGATTAATCTAGTTATATTAATTTTAGCTTTACTTAGTTACCTCAGTTTTTTGATTTTATAGAGACTGTTAATAACTTGAATCATAAAAAATGATGAAATAAAACTTTTGAATGCAAAGTGACAATGTAACAATGTTAAATGATAGAAAATGTGAATAATAAGAATGTACTCAATTAAAAGTAGTCTTCATTCTGATCAGTTTCAAACTATTTTATTCTATTGTTCCTATTGTCACACCTATTAGCTTTGCTCTCTATTCATATCAATCATATGAAAAGGATAGTTGAAATCATAGACCATTCATATCTTTAACTCGAGCTACTATAGTAAATACCATACCTTGTATCTCTTACTCTCCAATATCAATAGTAGATTTCTCCAATGTCAATCATTGTGACTTATGGAGTATAAACCCCAAGTAAGTATCAATGGTTGTTTTCTAATACCTCATTTGAATGCAAAGTGACTAACAATGTTGAATGATTGAGAATAGGAATAATAAGAATGTATTCAATTACAAATAGTTTACGTTTTAAATAAGCAAACATTTCAGGTAAGTGAACATTTTATTTAAGACGAAAATTCAAGTATTTTATTTATGGTTGAATTATTGTAACACAAAAATCAACACACGTCGTCAACATTTTTTTTTCTTACTTTGAAATCATTACACACTATTAATCTAATTACTTTCAAATTAATGTACATCATACATCTAGTTACATCAAATCAGAAATCAATCTATACATTAAAATCAATGCATTTAGTGCAAGTAATCAAATAGGATTAAAAATCAACATATATATTGAAATCAATGCATCTAATGCAAGCAATCAAATAGGATTAGAAATCAACATCTACATTAGAATCAATGCATCTAGTGCAAACAACCAAATAAAATTATAAATCATACACTGAAATCAATCTCTATCTAGTGCAATTAATCAAATAGGATCAAGAATCAACATCTACATTAAAATCAATGCATCTATTTCAGTGAAAACCCAAAAGATTTATGGCTTTCTAAATCCAACTTCTTTTAACTTTTGTAAAAGCCTTACTCCCTCTTTCTCTATGGTTAATAATGTTCAATATTATATAGTACTATATAATATTTGTATTTTTCTAAGTGTGTTTCTTTATTCTTCTCTCTTTCTCTCCCTTCCATCTTTGTGTATATCTGCCTCCCTTTCTCCCCCTCCCTCCCTCTCTCTCTTTGCCTCTCCCTCCCTCTCTCC